>WEDG01003117.1:0-10771 GCA_017591395.1 Schistocephalus solidus
GAATTGGTGAAATTTCCTAGAGACTCATAATTTGTTATCAAGCTGTCAACACGGGTTCAGAAAAGGAAGATCCTGCACAGCAAAGTTGCTGCAATTGCTCTAGAAATGGACCACAGCACTTAAAGATAGACACGCGGTTCACATTGCCTTCATTGACTTTCAAAAGGCCTTCAACACTGTGCCACACGAGAGACTGCTGTACAAGCTAGAACGAATTGGAATCAGAGGTAACTTCCTCAAGTGGATAGATAACGTCCTCGTGGGTCGGCGCCAGGTTGTGTGCATCAGCCAAGAGAGGGCAAGTTCTGCTGCGATTGAGAGAACGGTTCCTCAGGGTTCGGTACTAGGACCATTACTGCTTTTAATTTATGTGAACAATTGTTTCAGGAATCTGGACTGCGAAGCAGCATAGTTTGCCGACGCCAATAACATCTGGAATGTTATCTAGAGCCCTGCTGACGAAGATAAATTACAGATAAACCTAACTTGGTTTGAGTAGTAGTCGAATCATTGGCTTTTGTGGTTTAACGTCGATAAGCGTACAATACTTCGCTTAGGCAACCTATCCTGATCTGCCGAGAGTAGAAGCCATTTTCTCAAGGTTGTAGCCTTAAAAGACGTGGAAATCCAAAAGAAACTTAGTGCGCTAACCACCACCACCCCCAAACCATACTCTTACTGCTCGAAGGTGGTGAAGTGCGCAATGGCTGTGCTGCAAGCCATCAGACGAGCCTTTTTGGATTTTAATGGAGATCCCTTAGCTAAGACTTTTCGAACCATTCATTAGGTCACATTTGGAATACGCTGTGCAACCCTGGAAACCCTGGACAGTTCAAGATCAGAACTGCCTCAAAAGAGTACAGAGTTAAGCCACCAAAATGGTTAGGAGTCGAAGCTCCTTGCCATATCCAACCCGCCTAATGAATCTTAATCTGTTCCGTTTGAGTTATAGGCAAATGCGTTGTGATCTCCTGCAGACATTCCGCATTGTGAAGGGATTTGATTGTTGCCTGGACTTCTCGGACTTCTTTGAATTTGCTGCCACGATCCATCTCCGAGGTCACCCATTTAAACTGCGCTTCCAGCAGGCGAGACGGGATGTGCGCAAGCTCTCCTTCTCTGTCAGAGTGGTAAAACCATGGAATGCCCTCCCTGAAGACGTTGTCATGTCACAATTGCTGAAAAGTTTCAAAAGGAACCTTGACAGTTTTAGGTTCCAAAACGAGCTGAAGCGACGAGGAAGTTATCTTAACCCTTGAGAGTCACACACCAGTTGCCATATTTTATGACTGCATTTTGTACCTTCGCAACCCACACGGTTTCTCTGTATACTGCACTTAATTTGAAGTTACAAATAGGGTACTCAAAGGCGATGCCTATTTCTCTCAAGAAAATGAATTTAATTGAATTTAAATGTGCTCGTTCTTTAATTTCAAAAATGAAAAATGGCATTAAATTTGGGAAACCTGTTAAAGGTCCAGCACATACAATGCATACCCAAAATTTCCTAAGCAATTCTTTCAAGCCAACAACTTCTCAGGCTCCCCAATAATTTTAACTCTTGACATTATTGTGAGAGTTTTCGAAAAACATTTTTTTATTTTCAGATCAAATTCTCCCCCCATATTATTCCAACATTTCTCTTAATCCAATTTTTAGCCCTGTTACAATTTTTGCTACCTCAGAAAATAACCATTCTCTCAATGTCACTTTAAGTCACTTTATGTCACTTTATTGAGGGAAGTAGGCTTTTGCCCTTGAGCTCCCTATTCACATGCAAAAATGTCAATAGTACAAACGTTTACAGTGATATATCTGACAAATGAAAATGTAGGGTCATCGATATGTGTGGGCCAGGCTCAACCTGCCACTGTTTACACAATCTTCATTATATTGACAACAGTTTCTCAGAAAATGAGTATCTAGTTTGAATTTAAATGTGTCAACAGTTTCAGAAAGGACCACATCGTCAGGGAGTCCGTTCCATGCTCCAAACGACCCTCTGCGAAAAGGCGTTCCGATGGACTTCCCGTGTGGACAAACTTATTTCTGCAGTTTAAAGGGATGACCCCGCAGATGTTCCGTCCCAGCCAATTCGAAGAAGTCAGCAAATTCTAGGGCATAATCGCGGCCTCTGACAATCCGGTAGGTTTGGATGAGGTCACCGCGTAGTTGCATGTAATTTAGAGGAAACAAATCAAGTTCAACCAGTCTGGCTTCGTAAGGCAGATGACTTAGATTCTTGACCATCTTCGTAGCCCTCGCCTGCACTCGTTCCAGCTGTAGATAATTCTTCTTAAACCACGGACGCCAGGCCTGAACGGCATATTCCAAGTGAGATCTAACAAATACCCCGTAGGTTTTTCGGAATATTTCCTTACCAATCTGCACAGTCTTAAGACCACACACTTCCCGCCATTAAAATTTAAGAGCCAACGAGCAGACCAGCTGCTAAGACAGTTGAGATCCTCTTGAAGTGCGTGCCTATCGAAATCAGATCTGATGACCCTCCACAATTTAACATCATCTGCAAACATGATGGCGCTGCAATCCAGATCGTCGACACAGTCGTTGATGTACACTAAGAAGAGTAACGGCCCTAATACCGAGGCTTGGGGAACACCACCTAGAACCGGAGTAGGTGTTGACTTCGAGGTATCGACGCACACAGTTTGCAATCTATCTGTAAGAAAGTCTGCGATCCATGTCAGCAGCATTCCTCTTATGCCGATTTCAGGTAATTTGAAGATGAGACGTCTGTGTGGGACACTGTCAAACGCCTTCTTGAAATCTGTGTACATGACGTCAACCCTACCATTTTCGTCCAATGCACGAGTCAACTGCTCTATGGAGAGTAATAAACTAGAAAGACAGGAGCGATTCTGCTGCAGCCATGCTGAAGATCTGAGAGTAATTGGTTTTCCTCAAGGAACTTCATGGTTGCCTTCTTGATCATTGATTTTATTATTTTACGGCAAATGGAGGTTAGGCTAACAGGCCGATGATTGTTGACATTTGATCGAGCACCACTCTTGTATGTAGGGTGTATATTTGCTGCCTTCCATTCGGATGGCGATTTACCTGATTCAAATGACGAATTAAATATATGCGCTAGTGGTTTGGACAGTTCGCTGGCCAGTTCTTTCAAGAACTTGTCAGGTATATCGTCCGGACCAGATGACTTCGCTTATTTCAGATTTCGCAGTTATCGTTCCACGAGAGGTTCCTGGAAGATTATATATTCAAGCACTGTATCGGCGTCTATAACAGCACTGTTGACGTGGCCAAGCTGAAGTTCCAGTTCTTTAGTAAAAACCGAGGCAAAAAATCGACCTTAATACTCGGCCTTGTCGCAATTTTCAACGACTTCAACACCATTCCCATCCATGAGTATTGCTACTGGGTCCTTGTTTTTTAGTCGGCTATTGATATAATGGAATAAATATTTCGGTTTATATTAAGCCTGTTGAATAATTCTTGATTCATAGTTCTTCCTTGCCTGACGAATCATTCTTTTTACAGCGTTTCTTTGATGACGAAATTCTTTGAGATGCTCTGCTGACCCTGTTTGCCTGAATACCTTCCATATTTTATTCTTCTTCTTTAGCTGCCTGTTAAGTTCTCTTGTTAACCAGGCGGGGCAACTATTCTTTTTTTCACCTTCACTGGACAAAACCGTTCAATTATATCGAGTGAGACTGTCTTAAATGATCACCAGTCATCCTCTGGATTCCCTTTAAGCAAACAATCCCATCTCAAAGACATCAGTTCTTTCCTTATCGAGTTAAAATCAGCCTACCATATATTTCGCTTGCATTCCATTCCATTCTGGCACTGGGAATTAAGTGAGTAATCCCACATCAGCGTACTATGGTCACTCTTACCGAGGGGTGCAATAGAATACACTTCATCAATGCTAGAGAAGCCCTTCGTAAATACAAGGTCCACGCAATTTGCTCTCTGGTTCTCTCTAAATCTCGTTGGAATGTTAACCTTCTGTACCATAGGTTGGTCGACAGTGAGATTCATTAGCTTGCGGTCGAAGGAAGTTTGTGCACCATCAACTGTCTGATTTACCCAGTCTACTATAGGTGCATTTAAATCTCCAGCAAAAAGCACCTCCTGTTAACTTGCTTCTTCCTTGAGCAAATGGAGGAGGGACTCATCAGCTGCACTTGGAATGTTCGGTGGTCTGTAGATCGTCAAGAATTGTAGGTTCTGTGAACAATCCTTTTTAATCTTTATCCAGAGAAATTCATATTCAGGGAAGATGGAGTGTGCTTGTTCAACGGCCGAAATTCCTGTCCTAACGTATACGGCCACTCATCCTCCCTTTCTATTTTCTCGGTCTTTTCGAAAAATTTGGTATCCATCTATCGAAACCTCGCTATCCGCGATTTCGGCTTTGAGTCACGTTTCAGTAATGGCAACGATATCGGGGGTTCGGTCTGATGCTAATGCTTTCAGTTCATCTACTTTCGATAGAAGACTCTGAGCTTTGGTATACAAACATCTCAATTTAGACTGGATAACTCCTCCATATAGACTTCTGCGCATTTTGCACGATTGAATATTAGAGTCTGTCATTGTTTTCAGAGATGAACTGGTGTCCATCCCGCCGACGCTGAGGTCTGATGAGTGGTCGTCATCCGAGTTCTGGAGCGCCTTCTTTTTATTATTCAAGCTCTGTACAGTTGGGTACATCGTATTTAGTGTCCTCCGTCTCGGCGAGAATCCACCTTGCCATAAGAAAGACCTCTTTATTAATTTTATTTCCACGTCCTTTATTTGGAGCCATTTTTCCCCTACTCAGTCCTTTTCTTCAGTTCTGCTCTCAGTAACCTCATTTTGTACCTCTCCTTGTGGTCGTAATCCAGGGGAAGAGACACACCCTTGCGTGAGCTACGGAGAGCCGTTCTCCATTCCATGAGGCGTAAAGCCTGAACATCATTTTCAAGAATGATTTTAAGAGGCCTTGGTTATGACAGTTCATGTGAAACATCCGCTTTTCCTTAATGGAATGCTTTGTGCACTGTTACGCATTCGCCATCTCGAAGAATCGATTATGAGTATTCTCGGAAAAGACTGAGGTCATGTTCTACCCTTTCCTTTACAATCAGAGAAGTGGACTTGGGAACCCCTTTAATAACGAGATTGCGTTTTCGGTCGAAATGAATGTTTGGTGACTTTGAGCTCAGATTTGTTGATAGAGCATCAGTATTAGGAAGAATGCTACTCTGGTCGACGATGTTAGTTGCGTCAGTATGAGCAACTATTCTTAAATTTAATGGCAAACCCCTTTTGGAAACTTTGCCAGTTGGTCCTTCACTTGCTCCTGTATTACCAACAGAGGATTGCACTTGAGCATCTATCGGTAAGAACGAGCTTTTTCCGGAGTTCAAACCTATTTTTTGTGAAAGCTTCTTAGCCCTTTTCGACTTCGAATGCATCGTCTTAGGTGCTTCAAATTCGACATGCTTTTCAACTTCACCCTTTTTGTATCATTCAGCGACGATGCCACATATGTTTGTGTATCCAGCACATTTCTGCTTCTGTCTAAGCTCGATGACAGTAGTAAGGTGCATGAGCTGGTTTGATCTCCCTTTTGAAGGAAGGAAATGCCTACTGATTTACTGAGCTCTGTAGACGCAATGTGTTTAAGCTCAACATGAGGTATTCTTGAGGAAGCAATAATTGCATAGTTTATTTCTTTGGTTGGAATTCTCGTTGCTACGGGTGTTTATTTTCGGGTGAATTTTGAACCGTCTCTTTGAGATCGGCATTTCTTGTTTCAAGTTACTTATCTCTTTCTCCATTAGTAAGAATTTCTGCAAGAGATTTAAACACCTCATACAATTTTCGTCCTCGTAGGTGACATTCATTAGTGTTCCCAGGCTTTTTGCCCGCTTGGCAGGAGGAGAAGTGGTAAAAGAATATCTGTCGTTGTCATCTTTTTTTGTTTGGATACAATTTTGTTTTCCAAATCGTCGTAAGAACATAGCGCAGTGGTTATGTTCGTCGCCACATGAATCTATGACCCGGGTTCGAGGCCCGACAGCGCCGCGAATCTTTTCCTCAGCACAGATGAGTCCTGAGCGCCTGCGTTTTCCATACTGTATTGGAATGCATTTAATTAATAAATCCTCTTAAATAACTGGGCTAGGATGCAATAGTATTCAGCGGTCGGACTTCTAATAAGCATGCAACGACTCAGCCTTTGTTGCGACTTCTCCCTCCCTGATGAAAGCAGATTAGAGCAGCACACCGCTGGCGTAAATTTGGAAGCAAGTGAACGCTGTAGCTTGTATTTCTCGTAGGGATAATGTCCTGGACGTGGAATAATCCTCAGTGATGGAATATTGGGAAAGCCGCAGAATAAATTTTATATTTAAGGCCCAGAGAGCCCCGTTAGTTCAAACTAAGTATCACGGTATGAATAAATACAAAGTGGATAATTGCTGCAATATCTGAGCAACCATATTAACAGCAGAAATGAATAATATGGCAGGCATATCAGATTATTAACGATTTTAAATTTTTAAAACAAAAGTCAAAAATCTTTAACATAAACGGTGAACTAGAAAAGAAGGAGTAAAAAAACTCCTACGGTTAAAGCGGAGGTGAAGTTCGGCGAGCCGCCAATTTAAAAAGAATATGGAGAAAAAAACTGCTTCACGAAAAAATTAATAGGTAGATGCAATGGGATAGTATTATGATGTTGCTGACAACGTATGAGGGTTAGGAACGTTCCTTGTCGTGTGAGAGATAATATAGCAGTCAAAGCTACTGTTTGTAATCACCAGTGGAGGTGAGATAGGAGGAACACATCGTGGAAACCACATTCAAAACAAAGAGAGACAGTAGAGGTCATGAGATAATCATCGAGATTCGACCTTGCTGACTGCATAGTCTTCCAATCAAAGAGGCAAAACCATCAGAACCCGCCTTCAACATCAACTGAACCCGGAGACCATCATCGCGGTTGCAAAATCGGAGGAAAGTATCAAGGTTGTCAAGAGTTGGCGATGCTTATTTAAAAGGGGAAATAAAAAAGTGAATGCAAAGATTGACTCTGCAGAGGATGATGGAAATATTTTTGAGACCAATAAAATATCAAGCTCCCTAGGGAGCTGCCTCAAATACAAGGAGGACCCTTTTAAAATCCAAAATTTGCGAGTTTGGGTAGGGAACAGACAATAAGGACTTTACATAATCCGAAGTTAAATGCTTGCGCAATTTGTTTTGAAAATAACAAATTTATACGGCAATATTATTTGCAGTGGAAGATTTTTCCTGATGCAAATATTACTTCCTCAAGAATACCTCATGTAGAGCTTAAACACATTGCGTCTACAGAGCTCAGTAAATCAGTAGGCATTTCCTTCCTTCAAAAGGGAGATCAAAACAGCTCATGCACCTTACTTCTGTCATCGAGCTTAGACAGAAGCAGAAATGTGCTGGATACACAAACATATGTGGCATAGTCGCTGAATGATACAAAAAAGGGTGAAGTTGAAAAGCATGTCGAATTTGAAGCACCTAAGACGATGCATTCGAAGTCGAAAAGGGCCAAGAAGCTTTCACAGAAAATAGGTTTGAACTCCGGAAAAAGCTCGTTCTTACCAATAGATGCTCAAGTGCAATCCTCTGTTGGTAATACAGGAGCAAGTGAAGGACCAATTGGCAAAGTTTCCAAAAGGGGTTTGCCATTAAATTTAGGAATAGTTGCTCATACTGACGCAACTAACATCGTCGACCAGAGTAGCATTCTTCCTCATACTGATGCTCTATCAACAAATCTGAGCTCAAAGTCACCAAACATACATTATGACCAAAAACGCCATCTCGTTATTAAAGGGGTTCCCAAGTCCACTTCTCTGATTGTAAAGGAAAGGGTAGAACGTGACCTCAGTCTTTTCCGAGAATACTCATATTCGATTCTTCGAGATGGCGAATGCGTAACAGTGCACAAAGCATTCCATTAAGGAAAAGCGGATGTTTCACATGAACTGTCATAACCAAGGCCTCTTAAAATCATTCTTGAAAATGATGTTCAGGCTTTACGCCTCCTGGAATGGAGAACGGCTCTCCGTATCTCACACAGGGATGTGTTTTTTCAGCCGGATTACGAACCCAAGGAAAGGTACAAAATGAGGATGCTGAGAGCAGAACTGAAGAGGAGGACCGAGTAGCGGGAAAATGGCTCCAAATAAAGGACGTGGAAATAAAAGTGATAAAGAGGTCTTTCTTATGGCAAACCCCGTACATTAATAAGGTGGATTCTCGCAGAGACGGAGGTCACTAAATACGATGTACCCAACTGTACAGAGCTTGAATAATAAAAAGAAAGCGCTCCAGAACTCGTGTGACGACCACTAATCAGAACTCAGCGTCGGCGGGACGGACACCACTTCCCTTAGAATTCAGTTTAAAATTTTCGACCTCCAGGGAATTTACTACTTTTGGGATTTCAGTCTACTGCTCACTCTTGCGGACTTTATTTATCAAGCGTTGGATTCTATTCGACATACTCTTCATCATCACAAGTATACTGCAGTAAAACAGCGGATGCGCCCGATATCCTCCTCTTGTGCACTTCTCGCCAGCAACTCCACAAGATATTCCAGTCAACAGAGGGCTGAGTCATTTCGATATTTTATTCATAAAGTTGCTCCCGCTAAAACCTTCGTCCCATATTTTTAACACCCTTTATCGTTTTTGCGATCTATCATGGAAGTTACAATAAACCCTACGGGAATCGTGACGCTGCCGAGATTCGAACCAGGGAACCTGCGTGCTAGGAACGATGATAACACCACTGAGCTATCGCCGCACGACAAACACGCTGACCTATTTTTTTAATGATGGAATAAACATAAATCTTAATACGAATGACCTCATTTCCGGACAGGTTTCCTTAAAATCACCTCCCGCCAAATGAGCCAAAGAGTTTAGTAAGTTTTTTGAATGTCAATTACGAGGACGAAGCGTGTGCGACATGCTTTAAACTTTTTCAAAAAAATTCGGAGATTGATAAGGATATGCAGGGGCTGAAGATGGAGATAGAGAAGTTAAAGAAACTTCCTCACAATTTTCCCCAAAAGAAACAGTTCCTAACGATGAAACATGCGGGAGACAAATGCACATTAGCAGGCACAGCATCCGCAGCCATCACATCCAACAAGGAAGATGACGCTACGTCTACGGAGCTCGATGTAGCTGTTAAACAATGTCCAGTAAGGACAGAGGGCAACCGGCAGGCATCCCAGAAAATAAAGAAACGAGTTTCAGAAGACAAAGTTAATATATCATACAAAAATGTAAGTCCCAGAATCCCAGCATCTGACAAAAATAACTCTCACGTTGAAGTGCAAGCATCCACGAGTAACGGCACCTCTGTGAACTCCCACCCTACTGACGGTGGGCAACTTAGGATCTCGCCCATAAATCTTCAATGAAATATCGTAATAAGGAGTGTTCCGAAATCCACATCCTGCTGTGTGACGCAGCAACGAGGGGTTCGGCTCCCCAGTGGGTCCCGCCGCGTTCTCTATGCGGTTTCTGGTATATGGCCTCCAGAGAATAATCGGGTTAATAATTTCTGAAATTATTAAGTGCAGGACATGGAGTCAGGTGATGCGGACATGACTTTTTAGGGTCAAATCTGAAATTTCAATGAACTTTTGGGTCGAAGACAATCAACCACTGTGGAATAACCACGGCATGCCCATTCTACAAACAAGTAGTACAAAAAGTAGTATGAATCTTATATGGCAAAGACGTTATGCCGTACTTCCGATATAGATACTAGCTAAAAGCCCAGACACGTGTTTTGCCGATGTTTCTGCTGCTGTGTGACAAAGCAACGAGGAGTTCGGCTCCCCAGTGGGTCCCCCAGCTTTCTCTATGCGGTTTCTGGTATATGGACTCCAGAGAATAATCGGGTTGATAATTTCTGAAATTATTAAGTGCAGGACATGGAGTCAGGTGATGCGGACATGACTTTTTGGGGTCAGATCCGAAATTTCAATGAACATTTGGGTCAAAGTCAATCAACCACTGTGCAATAACCACGTAATGCCCATTCTACAAACATTTAGTACTACAAATAGTATGAATTTTATATGGCAAAGACGTTATACCGTACTTCCGACATGGTGGCAGTTCGACCGTCGATTTCGACGAGGTCCACCGTATGCTCCACACCAGGTGGTGCAGGGACGTTGACGTGCGCGTGAATTAGTTTAAAGTGATAGCAGCCTTGCGCTGCAGCTACCGCACTCTCTCCTCCTCCCCCACCTGAGTCCGGTGTCAAGACAGAGTCAAGAAGACCGGAGATGGGAGAGGGCGCAGGTGGCTGGCGCGGCCTTAGCCGCCCCTGGGTGTGCCACCACACCTGGCTCGGATCCCATGGAGTGGGAGTGCCATAAAGGCCACATTAAGAAGGTGCCATTGCAACCTGACTCTCAGTCCGCAAGTCAGCCACTCCAAACAAAACACACATTGGGCTGAACACGCGGTCCGAGTTTTCCCGTCAGTTGGCAACCTTCCAAGCCACGGCTTTTAGCGCACCGTGATAGTTTCAAGCGCGTCAGATTGTTTATAGAGAGGAAAATACGCTGAGCTCTTGACCTCACTCTCTCCCCCACCTCCACAATCAGACCACTGTCCGAGCCGGTCAGTTGCCTGATGTGGGAGTGGGCGCATTGGCTGACGGATCGGCGTACCCGTCTTCGCGCGCCACAGCACGACCTGGCCCCCATAACGCACA
>WEDG01003118.1:0-74272 GCA_017591395.1 Schistocephalus solidus
GACAGCTGCCGAACTCCACTATGGGTCACATATTTGTTTTGGTGGAGAACGACCCAAAATTAGTTTTGGCCGCCTACGGGGTTGCTGTCGCCCCCACCGTAGGACTTTTTGAGAGGGGGGAGGTGTGAAGTTCGGGAGTCAGACATACCGAGTGTGGAGGCACACACAACACCGGAGACCCTCACCTGGTTTAGCCCACTGGTCGTGACGGTTGCCCGGGGTGTGGCCGCTGGGAAGAACCCAACTTCGAGGAGCCACAGGTGAGAGTTGGGTACCAGATAGAGGCGGCCACTGAAGCATTCACCACCTGTATGAGACAAATGGAGCGATTAAAATGCAAGCTGTGTGGTGCTGCCCCTAACTAGTACCCCTACACCCCTCCGACATAGGTACAAGCTAATACACAGACACGTGTTTCGCCGATGTTTCTGCTGCAGTGTGACACTGCAACGAGGGTTACAGCTCTTCATTTGTTCCCCCAGACTTCTCTTTGCGGTTTCTGGTACGTAGACTCCATAGAATAATCGGGGAAATAATTTCTGACATAATTAAGTGCAGGACCTGAAGTCAGGACATTCGGACTTGACTTTTTAGGGTCAGAACGGAAATTTAAATGAACATTTGTGTCGAAGACAATCAACCACTTTGGAATAAGCACGTAACGCCCATTCAACAAACCAGTAGTACTACATGTAGTGTGACTATTATATGGCAAAGACGTTATACCGTACTTCTGACATAGGTATAAGCTTAAAGCCCAGACACTTTACGCCGATATTTCTGCTGCTGTGTGACACAGCAACGAGAAGTTCGTCTATTCAGCGGGTCCCCAGCGTTCTTTATGCGGTTTCTGCATATGGACTCCATTGAATAGTCAGGGAAATAATTTCTGAAATTATTTAGGAGATTTGGACACGACGTTTTAGGTTCAGACCCGAAATTTCAATCAAAATTTGGGTCGAAGAAAATCAACCACTGTGGCATGACCACGTAATGCCCATTCTACAAACAAGTAGTACTACAAGAAGTATGAATCTTATATGGCACAAACTTTATACCGTACATCCTTCAAAGGTACTAGATAAAAGCCCAGACACGTGTTTCGCCGCTGTTTCTGCTGCTGTGTGACACTCCAACAAGGGGTTCGGCTCTTCAGTGGGTCCCCCAGCGGTCTCTATGCGGTTTCGGTTATATAGACTCCAGAGAATAATCGGTGAAATAATTTCTGAAAATATTAATTGCAGTACATGGAGTTAGGTGATTCGGACACAACGTTTCAGGGTCAGACTCGAAATTTCAATGAACATTTGGGTTGAAGTCAATCAACCACTGTGAAATAACCACGTAATGCCCATTCTACAAACAAGTTGTACTACAAGTAGTATGAATCTTATATGGCAAGACGTTATTCCGTACTGCCGACACAGCAAATAGCTAAAAGCCCAGATTTGTGTTTCGCCAATGTTTCTGCTGCTGTGTTACACTGCAACGAGTAGTTCGGCTCTTCATTTAGTCCCCCAGATTTCTCTTTGCGGTTTCTGGTATATGGACTACATTTAATAGTCGGGGAAATAATTTCTGAAATTATTAAGTTAGGTAATTTGGACACCATTTTTATGGTCAGTCCCGAAATTTCAATGAACATTTGAGTCGAAGACAATCAGCCACTGTGGAATAAGCACGTAATGCCCATTCTACAAACGAGTAGTACTACAAGTAGAATGACTATTATATGGCACAGATGTTATACCGCACTTCTGACATAGGTACTTGCTGAAAGCCCAGACACGTGTTTCGCCGATGTTTCTGCTGCTGTGTGACACAGCAACGAGGGGTTCGGCTCTTCAGTGGGTATCCCAGCGTTCTCTATGTTGTTTCTGTTATATAGACTTCAGAGAATTATCGGGGAAATAATATCTAAAATTATTAAATAGTATATATATATATATATATATATATATATATTTATATGTGTGTGTGTGTTTGTTTTTGTTCGTCTGTGTGTGTGTGGCTTGGAAGTTTGCCAACTGACGGGATAACTCGGACTGCGTGGTCAGCCCTAATGTGTGTTTTGTGTGTCGTCACAGACTGGCGGACTGAGAGTCAGGCAGCAATGGCTCCTTCTTAATGTGGCCCTTATGACACTCCCAATCCGTGGGATCCGAGCTAGATGTGGAGGTACGCCCAGGGCGGCTCCGGCCACGCCAGCCACCTGTGCCTTCTCCTATCTCCGGTCTTCAGGTCTTTGCCATGACACCGGGCTCAGATGGGGGTGGAGGAGTGAGCGCGGTAGATGCTGCGAAGTCTACTATCACTTTAAACTAAATCACGCGCAATTCACCGTACCTGCAGCACTCTGATTTGGAGCGTACGATGGAAATCGTCAAAATGGACGGTCAGGGTCGTCCTTAGACGCAAGCTTGTGACAAAAACAGTTTACATAGAAAATAAGCGAAAAAAAATCGATAAAGTCGTTACATGTGCACTATTGAGCGGCTGCCATGTGTATCAGCCTACCCTTGTTGGTGCTCGTTTCTTTCAATTCTCCTTGATATTTCTGTACGCCACATTCAACTCCAAATGCCTGTTGATGCATGACTCATCTGAGCGCCTCTTTTTGAGGAACTGTCGACCTTTCTTTATGCCACAGGCGGTGACAATCCAAGTTATGTCTCTATCGAATGTGTGCCCGGTGTCTAGGGTATGCCTTCCTAATCGGAACAGATGGCCCCGCCTCTTTATGTTCGATGAAACGTGAAGAGGCCAATTTTTCTATCTGATTACAATACTGGGATCAAGTGCTTCACACGGGATCTTGTAGATGACTTAATTTTTGTCCAAATAGTTGAACCTATCCTTAGGTTGGAGACGCTGTGTACGCCATGTTGTTATCGGCTTGTGCGCCACATGAATTTGCTGCTTCCTTATGTGTATTTTGACGACTTCGGACATATTCTGAATTTAAAGAAGCGCTTGCAATGCATTTATTTTGGGTGGGAATTTGGAACTGCATGGTTACTTTTCCTTCGAATCGTGCCGTCTCAAGAATCAACCTACAAAACTCTTAAGGCACCCGTTCTGCGAGAATAATTCACAGAAGTAATTCAGTCGAATTTGAGATCATTTTTCATTGAAGCAATGTGTTCTTGCTTGGCTGAGGAGACTGCTAACAGCAAACTGTTTGTGAACGATGGGCTGATTCTCCTCATAAGGTAGAATGACTTCGAAATGTGTATCCTTTCGATAAACTGATGTGCGTAGTGTTTCTTCGGTTTTTCCTTGCACGATAACAACTAGAAATAGCAGTTAATTGTCAACAATTTTTTCGACTGTGAATTGAATTCCTGGAATTTTAGAACTGATGGTGCTATGGAGCTTTTTCAGGCAGTAATTTTTAAGTACAACAAATGTGTCGTCTACATAACGCAGTCATCATTTAGGATTCAAAAAGTGAAATGCCGCAAAATCGAGTTTCTGCATTGTGATTTCGGCGAAAAAAACCAGAGATAGGTGACCCCAGTGGAGCTCCTTTCAGTTACTTATAGCATTTTCGGTCAAATTAAATGATAATTTCTAAACATGGGACAACAGGAGTTCCTCCATGTATTGTTTTGCTAGGCCTAACGAAATAGACATGAAAAGGGATACGACCTCAAAGGAGAGCATTATTTTATCTATAGAGATTGTGGTTTCTTGTAATTTCTTAAAAAACACCGTTGAGTGCTCAATTGAGTTAGTAAAATTCTTCGTAAGTGGATGTAGCTAATGGAATAACCACTTGTAATTTTTTTTAGGTTGGCGCAAAGACTAAAGAGTCAATTGGTTGCACTGTAAAGTTAGTTTTGTGGACTTAAGTTAGTCCAAAAATCTTCGCGACAGTTTGCCTCAGAGATTTAGCGCTATCTCCTGACAGTTTCTTCTTCCCTTTAAGACTTTTCAAAAACTTGTCAATATGTTATTTCTGTATCACTCTAGGAACCGTAGAGATCGGTTCGTAAGTGGATCCATTTTCTAACAATGACAGCATCTTCTCATTGTACTCTGTGTTTTTCAGAACCACAATCGCTCTTCCTTTGTCCGTGGGAAAAAAAGATAATATCCTTGTCAGTTTCTGGTACCGTGAGGTACCTTTGGAAGGCATGCTTTATTCCGTTGTTCTGAGGATTATTGATGAGAGATTTAGGACCTTAACTGAACACTTCTGGTTTGTATCAGTTTGGTGTTAAATTTTCAAACAATTTCTGTCTAAAACACTCATCGTCTTCTGTCTTTCGCGTTCTTTAACAAGTGCAATCGTGTCGCTTAAGTATTCAAGTATTTTTGAAGGAAGCTTTTCTCGGCAAATCTCTTTAGAAACTTGGAACTTTGAAGACGTTAATGGAAATCAGTTATGAACGCACCAGGCCTTCTTCGCCCGTAAAGGCACGATCGACTGACTGCTAAAAAAGACTACATGTAGGTTGTTTTGTAAGCGACCGTGATCTCGAACGCCTCAGACCAGTAGGTGTACACATCCCTCGACTGTATTTTTTACCGAACATCCACCAGGAACTCTTGCATGCGAATATTTCCTTATCATGCAATAGCAAAGAGGTAAGAAGAGAAACTAAAGCACTTACAGCGTCAGCTCACACCACGTAGCTAACGATATACCTTCGAATTTATAGAAGATGTCAAAAACTTAACTTAACCGACATCAGGATTCTATCTTTGGATGTCTTATCGATTACCTCTGTAAATTCCTTTTAACTAGTGAGAAAGAAACATATATACTGACAAATGCACTGAAAGAATGCACATTAAATGAGAAGTTCATATTTGACAACCAGCTATCCAGACAAATAGCTGGCGTTACTATGGGCTCGCTACTCTGACTTATCCTAGCCGATGTCTTTATGGGCACGCTAGAGAAATTTCAGCTGAGCGAACTGAGCAATTAGCTAAGACAATATGACCGATACTTTGACGACATCTTTGCAATTAGCACATAAGAAACAAATGTAGACGAATTCTTAAACACTGTAAACCAAGCATAGTCATCGATCAAATTCACGTTGAAGAGCAGGTTCGATCCCAAAAGACCTGACCGCAGCATTGGAAGGAGCGTTTATACCAACTTTGGAAGTTTCGTAATTCGCCAACAGAAACGCAATCTGGTCAATTGCTTGGCTCAAAGGGCTAGAAAAGTTTGCTCGGCAGTTAGTATCGAGGAGGAGCTTGGGAAGATCCAGAACCTTCTTCGAGAGAACGGATACCCTGATCAGTTTATTACAAAGCATCTTGTCGCAAGGCCAGTGAAACGTGCCAAGCTAACTGTGGAAAAGAAAACTCTATTCCTCAAAGTGCCCTTTTAAGGGGATACGGCTAGTAAACTCCTGAAAAGACGCCTTAACCATGCCGTTAAACCAACGTTCCTAACAGCGAGTATACAGATAGTGTTCTCAACCAACCCTCGTTTACCAGGCGAAGGTAAGGACAGGTTGCCAACTCAGACCACCTCCATGTGCATTTACTAATTTACTTGCTCCTGGAGAGCAGGTTATATTGGTCCCACCAAACTAAAGCAAGCCACTAGGTCAACTTCTAATAGCAACAGCAGAAGCGACTGCCATAAGATTGAAACCGATCTTGTGCGCACTTAAGAACCTCGTACTAGCTTCGCGCTTAGCTTGACCAACGGCCGCCTAACTGCATGCATTCCCAAAGCCTCTCACTACCGCCTATCACACTGTTTCTTATCATAATTTCCCTATGCACACCTCTCGCATAACCCACACAAACGGACGAACATCATCGATTTCATGTTTTAAATTTCCACTACGTTCCAACTTTTCCCTATAACTGTACTTGTCTGAAGAGAAGTTATCGAAAGCAGCGCTTATGCTCGCTAAGTCGTTTTTTTGACTCTTTTAGTGTTAATTTTCGCTATTTTGTGAATTATTGATGCATTAATTATAGTTCTTCGAATTTCCGCAAGCTATGGGAAGCTAAACGTGAAGAACATCACAACTTTTTATCTCTGATCTCCTTAATACCAGATATATTGGTATGACTGTCATTATGATGCTGACTGTTGAATACGCATCTATCTGGCCAACGCCATGCATCAACACCGAAATGCGGAGATGAATTGTGCTACGGTACCCCCTTTAGTTTTTGTTGGCTCGGTAAATCTAAATATGCTTAGGAAACATCCTTACAAGCATATGGCTTTCTCTAATTTTTCTACTAAACTATATTCTTCACAAATATTTTAATCGAACAAGGATTGTATATCATCCATTGACAAAACGCTCAGGGATCGCTAACAGAATTCAATCGTCCCGTTCTGCCTTAAGGCACAACCTTGAACTTCAATAGCTGACGCTCAACGGCTAGTATCACAGGAAGACAAAGATTTCCGGTCATTTTCATCTGATTCTATATTAATTCGAGATGGGTGTTAAGTTAGAACATTTGACTAGACCGTGACATTTCTTCAAATATCATCGAATCTATCCATTTATGCATTTTATATCACGTCTTATATTCATTGAAAAATATTACGAGCACAGTGCCGGGGCGCATTTATAAGGATAAAGGCAGCTATTGATAAGAGGCACGAATAATTTTATTCACAATTATTCCTCAGTAGAAAATGCTTCCCTTTGTTGGCTCTGTGACATTAGTACAGTGGACTGTTTCCCATAGGTCATTTTTAACGAATATTCCACGGACATTGAGTTTTCAAATGGCCCTGTTTTCAAGCTTGATTATATACTCCTCTTGGTGATATTATGTGTATCGGGGAATAATATTTTAAATTTAGAATTTTGACCAAGAGCTCGCTCTATGCCTGCAGAATTCGTCTCTCCTTTTTTAGTGCCTGCAAATATATCGCCTTCCAACACTCACGATTATCCTCAGAGAGCGCTAAATCACTTCCCTCTTTCAGCTGTGGATCATATATAGGCATACTCCACGGGAGCCGCCAAGAACGGATCTTTGTGGAGGTGCGCTTTTGACAGCCTGAAAACTGATTGGCTACCGTAACCTTTTGTTTACGATTGCTTATCGAATCTTAAATCTAGCCTACCACACTATCTCTATGTCAAATCCTTTAAAGGAGGGGTTTGTGTGGAACGCAATCAAAGGGCTTCATGAGTGAAAATAAACCACAACCACTGGATGACCTTCATTCACCTTCTTTCCTGTAAATAAACGATGTAGGTTACCCAGAAGATTTCTTCACCAAAGCCACTCCGAGGGGAGCAAATTTGTCAACGGAAAATTTAAAGCGAGATCACTGAGTTTTCAAATATCCTCCACATCAGCTAACGTCAGATGAATGTCATGCTGATCGAACGGTAGATTTTTGGGATAAAGTTCTGATCCTCCATCGTTGACAGGTGCGACCTTTGCCATCATTCATGTATCCAGAAATTTACCACAATCCAGCAATATTTCTGACTCCATACCGTGTGGTTAAGTTAACGATTTGGAAATTTTTCCTGCCATTACAAGCGCATTTCGTCAAGGTGCAGTTCCTGGATTCGACTGTATAAACTCTGGCGAAACTAGTGCTGGTGTAAATAACCCTATGCATATAAGGGCACTTGAGATGACTTCCGTGAAGTTGAACGTCTCCCCTAAACAGGAGATGCACTGAGCCAGCACGGGGGTTTGAAGAAGGCATGGTAGGCTTTTCTGTTGTTTCGTGCCAAAACAAATGTTGCACGTGGTGTGAGATGAGTTTGAGGTGCGTTCTCACGCTGCACGACCAACCTGAGCTAACTTCTTCACAAGGCCATGAGACCGGGCCCGATTTGGAGAGAGGGATATTGTGCAGTACATCCTGTTCAAGTCTATGACCCCAGCAAACTAAATCACGTACAGTTCGCCAACCGGATGCACACAGATCCTAGAGGCACATGGTGGACATCTTCAAAACGAGGCGTCTAGTTCAGACGTGGAACGGATGCTGACATATGGCTTGATTTATTGGTCGGAGCTCATAGCGCATGCTTAATTCGGGAGGGATGTAATTGAAATAGGGGACAATTTAAACAGCTGGGACGCCAGTGCATGGACAGATGTTGGCAAATTTGATACGTTGCTTTTCCATTTAGTTTTCAAGATGTACAGACTAGCTACCAAGAGGTAGTTCCAGTAGCCCACAAATGAGAAAAAATAGCTTGTCGCAGCTAGTGCAACTTTAGCTGCCTGTCGTCTGCGTTTGGACTTATTCACTACAAAACCTTTGCAGTGTTTTGGAACATCCCAAATAAAATAAGTATTTTTATATTCGCAGAAGACTACGTGAATCCGATTTGCCAGATCACCTGAGATAGTTGACCTTGCAGCTGGGCAAATCGTGTGATACTTACAGACAACATCGCATTTTTTTCCAATTGGCCAACAAAAAACCATTTTGTGCATTTTGACATGGTTCCATCGGTACAAAAACATGAAGCACAAACTCAAATTCTGAAATGTGATTGTCTTAAGAAAGGATAACTTTTTATTTTCGCTGTTAAACCGCATAACTTGCAGCAGGCCTGAAGACTGGATTTTGAATGTATGTCTTCCTGGCCACCGGAAAACTTTAAATTCAAAAAGCGGACTAGGTGTGTCAATTAAGATGGCTCCAAACTCCAGATTTAATTTGTTAAAATCCTGACAAGTGTATACTTGCCTCGCTACCGTTTTGCTTGCAGTAAGTTAAATAACTTTGAAACCATTAACTTAATGATAAATTCTGCATAATCCTTCAACAGGATTTACGTTAGGGCATTCGGTAAGAGCATGCCATGTCTTAAAGTGTCATCAAATTTGGCGATTAGGGCGTTATTAGCACGATTTGTATTCGTGAAACTTACACGCACAAGGCAAGAGGCCATTCGTTAGCATTGCTTAATTTTGGATACTCATGAAATGAAATTTGTTTATCTCATAAATGAGAAGACTGCAGATTTGAATTTAAATGATTCCTGAGGAAAACATCGTTTAAACTACCTTAAAGGATGAAATTTCCTCTTTAATTAAAATTTAAAGAAATTCCCTCTTCGTGGGTAAATGTGCATGAATCCCATGAAAGAAATGTATATTAATAATGAGATCGATATAAACAGAAACATGCCATCATATAGCATTTGCATTCAAAGATATATGATTTTTTCTGGCAGCCTGGCGTCAATGAACTACCCGCAGAGAAAAAAAATAGAATTTAAGTCAGTTTTAAAGCCCAAATTTAATAATCTTTTGTCCCTCTAAATTGCGTGAGGGCTGTGCAGCCCCAAAGGACCTACTGATTGTTTTCCTGCGCATAGATTGTCCTTTATTCCGATTATTAGACAGGCTTATTGCGCTGTTTATGTGTGTCCTAGGGTAACCTACATTGTAGACGAATCCACAGCTTTCGTTCTCTTGTCCATCACCCAACGAAATAACATCCTTTTCTGGGTGTCAACCGAACCCATAGTCTTCCCAGGCACGGTAGATTAAAAATCGTAGTCAACTTAGCTGATTTCACTGGGGATAAACAATAAAAGTTTAGAAACCTTTAGCTCCAAACCACTTCTGGCTCTGGGTACCTGCTAAGTTTTTACTTACATAAGAACGGATTGGCTGTAGAACGTTGGGTGAAAATAGAAGGTTATGTTAAAAGTGATGCGTACATTGCAGCAACATCGACGAAAAAGTGGCACACCATATCTACAAAGCCAACCAGACCTTTGGAAAGCTGAAGAAATTCATGTTGAATTGGTGCTGCCTCCACCCCAACACCAAGCCAATATGAACAAAACTGTTTTATGGACAAAGCTTTTTTATACAGCGGAGACGTGGATGGTTTACAAGAGACCGGCGCAGTGACTTATCAACTTCCACCTCAGCGGTATTTGACAAATCATAAAATGACGGTGGCAGGACGTAATCCCGAATACATACGGTCTGGAAGGAATCGAATTTTTCAGCATCGAAGTTAGGGTCATGCAGCTGCAAATACACTAGAGCGATCAACTTTTGCGGATGCATAACCAGCGAATATCCAAATGCCTGTTCTATGGCGATTTGGTTGAGGACAAGTCTGACGCCATAAGGACATCTTGAAGACTTCCTCAAAGCGTATGCAAATAAAACCAGTGGACTGGCGAAAACATCTCCCAGGACGGCCTCTCCTTGATAAGAGCACCGAAGACCAAGGCTGCAAAATATGAAGCCAATCGCTTTGCGGCCGCCAAAGTCAAGAGAGAAGCACGCTTGCAATCAACCACATCCCAACATGCGCGCACTTTCAGGCAACTTTCTGAGCGCGAATTTGCCTCATCGGACATCTGCGGAGGCAAAGCACCAATGATTTGCTAACATCAACCGCTGCCTCCTCAACCTCTCTCAGTCGTGCCCCGGTCAGACCAATCGCGATGCCCCTTTGACCACTGCCCTCAACAACACCTCCGCCCCCAAGATCCCTGATGTGGACTCGGTTCCAAACTGTCTTCATTGCCACCACACATTCCCCTCATGAATTGGCCAAGTCGGTCACGTAAGTATTCACCGCACAGAGACTGGTGAACCAGTGACTGCCAACATACAACACAGACCATCGCCTTCATTGCCTTATTGCCTTCGGACATTCAATCATCGCAGGGTTATATTCAGGCACACGCGCAACCATGTCCCCGGAATCCACCGTGATGCCGACACACCTAACGCGTGTTTCGTCCCCAGCCACACTCCCTTCGCCAGCCCACCCCTCAGTGCGAGCACCAGCATCAACAACCGCATCACGCCCATCAAATCATCGCCTGTCGACCTATCCTGTCCTCACTGCCACCGCACTTTCAAACTTACGCATCGGCCTGATCAGTCACTTGCACAAGTGCCTGAGACCCTGACATACAGTCGTTACTTCCGCTTCTGCTGTTTACACTGCCTACGCACATTCACTTACTGAATGGGCCTATTTGGCCATATGCGTATTCGCCTCCGCTCTAATGTCAAGCCCTTTCGAGGAAAAAATGGGACGCATGAGAAATAGGGTATTTGACCTACAAACTGGGTGAACACTTCCTTCCATCATGAACGTCTCGCAAGCCGAGAGCCGCACTCGCATAGTCCTTGTACTTGGGGCAAAAACACAGACCGGACGCAACCATAGGTTGCTAGGTCATGAAGCTCGAAATCCCTTTGTAGGAAAAATCGATCGATCGCAGTCCGCTTAGAGTTCAAGCGAGGAAGGTTCCTTACAGGCTGTGAGGATCATCGAAGCGCTGGGCGGGCCGACCATGATGCTACTTTTCTGCCCGAACAAACAACTGACAGATGGCGAAAACCGAGGAATCCACCACGATTATAAACAGATCGGTTTGGGTTCAAACGAGGAGATGACGCTAAAGGCCGCAAAGATCATTTCTGCACGGCGGGGATGGTGTTAGAACGGTCAATTTAGTAGCAAAGCAAAAAACGGGCGTCGTAAGAAGCTAAGCAATATTTTGAATACGGACAAATAAACATAAAGTATCTTACTTCAAATCCCATGAGCACACTTTTTAAATTACAATGTTTGAGTGCTTGGGAAGGCATCAGTCAATAAAAACTTTATGCTTTCAGAGGTAAGCATTCACGTACTTTCAATATGAAAACTGATATTTTAGGCAAGGAAATAAGGTCTAGAGAAGGATTATTCCAAAAGCGGGCGTACCTTGCTGTCAAAAAGAACGAGCGTTTAGACATCGAGCGAAGGGGCAGCTTCATTTCCAGAAGGAATAATTTATGTGACATGAACCCACATATCTGTGCGGCCTTTGCAGAAATATGATCTGCGTGAGGTGATAGAGCTAGCTTATTTGTATAACTCAGACCTAGGTGCTTTAGAGTGGAGCATTGGGAGGCTTAGCGGTTTTGAAAGAAAATGGAACCAGGAAGGTTCACAGTGTCAAAACACATGAAATTGGAAATGGTCGAAAAAAACTCCAACTGCCAATCGGAAATCCATTTCGACAGCACTCACTCTTTCGTTATTTCCCTTTCTTTAAAAAATGTAGAAGTTACAGCCAGGATTTCAAATTTTGTGGTTAATGGGCTAGGAAAACCCAACTACGTGCATGTTATGATCCAATCCTTCTGCTTTCATATACTCGTCCACGTGCATATGAAAAGCTGTCCGTCAGTCAATGTCAATCAGTAATCTATTATTTTAAATAACAAGTATCTAGAAGGATATATAAACAACGCCCTCAGTGAAATCCCCTAACTTACTTTGACTCATGTTGCTCCAACTCCTGGTGCTGTTGGTCGTCGCTCTTTCGCGGTTACGCTGAGGTAAAGGGTCAGTTTTTTATGCATTTGTAATTTCAAAGCATTAGATCAGATGAGGCAAGTACTGATCATTGCTCATGCTGTGTGATATTTATCATGGATAGTAAAATTATCGGAAAATGCCAACTTACATTTCACAATTTCATAATTTTAATTTCTGAAGCAAGCTACTTAAGAGTTTGTATACTGAGTGTAAATCAGTCAGAGTATTTGACGTAAATATGAAAACCCCTAGATACTCCATTTAAAGTAAAAATGCCAATTCAAAAAGCAATTTAGTTACAAATAGTTTGCAGAATATTCAAATATGTAAGATGCATCAAACAAATGCTGAAATAGAAATGTTAAAATGCTGGAGGACTTGCACAATAAAAGCCAACACGCTTGGAGATTCCTCAGTAGAATGTCCAACTCCATGCAGACAAAACCAGTCAATAAGACCAAGTTAGCATCATTTGTATAGCTATATCAGTGTCTACTTCCAATTGTTAAGGCTCATGAAAACACTTCCTATGGAAGCATGCAGGATGGTGAAATAATAGGGTTAAAATTCTGCAGGACACAGCATTGACAACAGCAAAAACACACTTGCAGTTTCCTCAGTGGAATTTCCAACTTAAGGCAAACAAAACCAGTCATTATAACCAACTCCGCACTATAGCAGTGTCTGCATACAATAGTTAAGGTGATCTGGCTGATCTTTAACAGGTGCATATTCAGCTGGTTCTGGAACCCAATTACTCTGGAAGCAAGCAAGACATTTATCAGCCAAGCATTTCACTGACTACTGATACCCCGTGAGCAAACCTTTAGCGTTGAATGTCGCGCAACCGCTTAATTTGAAGTAGAAACTCGTGTGATCTGAGATTCTTAAGAGCAATTTCAAAAAGACTTTCTCAGTCCACATGCACATCAAGTCCGCTTGGCATTATAAATATTTCTTTAATATCACCGCGTCCAGTCTATAATGGAGTTGACAGCATGTCAAGGCATTAACGATAAAGTTTTGAATTCAGGAAAAACTATCGTAGCACCTCATGGTACACATTCCAGATTGGCTACTTCCTTTCTGAACCACAAACATTGCCAAGCCTTTATCACATATTACAGTTGCGGATGCACACAAAAATATCTGCATTCACAGTCAAAATTACACTCCCTTCGACTTTGAAACACTGTGATATTACGCAAATGTGACCTGTTATGAACAATACAACCTCATTTTGCAAACTTACGGTCTGAATTGGTTGACGTTAAAGGAGACGCCCTCGTGGAGTTTCATTTTTTGCTCCTCTGATTGTTATAGATTTCATTACTATGAGTTTTTAACATTTAATTTTAGGCATCAAATCCTGCATTATGCCTGCAGAATTTATATCTGATATATGGTGATTGAGGGTCCGTTTCATCTTCCATCACACTAAAAAAAGATTTAAATCATCTGCGAAGAGGGTGTGCCCATCTTCGCTGCCCGTAATAATGATGAAGATTTACCCAATAACCGATCTTTGTTGGACCCCAATTTTCCCTCTACAATAAAAGTTAGCAGTCACATTTCTGCGATCGTTCACAAATTGCTCAGTCCAGTTGAGGCAGTTTATTCTTATCACTATGATTGACATATTTTCAACGCGGCAGTATTGTGGACCACCGTTAAATGCGTCGATGAAGTTATTGTTAGGCTAGCGACTAAAAACCTTCCTCCCACATTTTCGACCAAGGTTAGAGCGTTTGTAAAATGACATCGGGGTTCGCAGAAAACATGGTGAGTGATGCTTATTAGCAAGCGGAATGTTTTAAGTGCATCAGTAGCTTAGAGCCGATACAGGTCTAGCTGATAACTATTGCCCACAAAGATAAGAGAGACTGGAATGCCATTTCTGGCTTATTAGCAGACTTCGGCCATTCATGCCCAACCCGAGGTGGTACAGCACTCGAGACTGGAACCCGCAATTTGTTGATTAGAATTCCAACGCACGAACCATTGAGACACGGGCACGCTGTCCTTTCGGTTGTGGGTAGGAGCATCTGGTGGTGCATCATCTGGGGTATGGTATGACTGACTGATGACGGCTACCAGTCATGCGACTGCAAACCTCAACGAGTGAGTTCCGCAATCCATCTGTGAAGCGTCCGTCCGCTACAGGTCAGGCTAAGCGACCAGTAGTTGGTGTGAAATAGATAAAATCCCCGCTTATGGGTCGTACGACACTTGCCTTCATCCATTTATGGAGGCGTTTAGCCACATTAAGTAATTATCGAATGATAATACACAGTGGTTCAGCTAATCCTTATGATAGGTGTCACAGGCGTTCACCTGAAATCTCATCCAGTCCCGGTGACTTCCTAATCTCTGTCATAACCAGTTGCATCGTAACTTATGCTTTACTTATAAGCGGTTGCTTGAGAAATCGTGACAGGATTATCCATGGTGTTGACTCTGATAGATTTTTGGCAGTTGGAAGGCCCTCGCTCACATGTTGGTTGGTGTTTCATCTTTTTTGACTCTTGAGCTGGTTAGTAGCATTACTCCTGGGTGACGTTTGAATGTTTACCCACTTTGCAGTTTTCTAATGAAATACCAACTCTTCTCATTTGCATTGTAATGGTTTTGAACGGCAAGACGGTGAATGACGACGAACCAACTTCGTTTCCATCTCCGGTTGACGATGAGAGTTACCATTTGGCCTACGAGATTAGGAGCGGGAGACGAGTATTTATGCTTAGATTAAATGGTTGGTTTGTTGCTATTTTTAGGTAATTGCGTAGGAGTTGGAGGATATTAGGTACGCTTTAGGGATAAACGGTTAAGGCAGAGAGTTAAAAGTAAGATATGGGCATTTAGGGATAGGATAAGCAGTTTATATTCACATTTAAGGTCTGCAGTTTAGAGTTCGGGAGTTATGGTTCAAATTATGGGTGTTTAGATGTGGTTGATGATAAGGGTTTTGATATTATTTTCAGTTTTGTTTGTGAGGGTGGTAGGCAAAGTGTGTCCACGAAGATGCGGTGAGAGGTACCACTGTAAAATGTCCCCAAAGTGCAACCCTTGCTCAAGTCCACCTTTTATCTTGTAAACTAAGATAAAATCACCTCGTTGCTGCCTGTAACCAAGAGAGAATAGATTTAGACATTGCTGTCTCACTTTAAAAATATTGGCATTTTAGACCTCTTATTAGCCTTGTTGCACGACATTGCACTTTCTCGAGATACATTTCGCTTTTGCAAGCCAAGGCCACCACGCCTCTAGACAAGGTCAAACGAAGGTGCCGTAGACCTTCCAAAGTGGTCTTCGTGGAAAGATACACAAGCACTTGTGATGGCTTGAAATACTCGCATAGCGGTGTTTGCAGCCTTGACACATTGCAATGTTGGTTTCAGATTGCTCTGTATCCAAACACCGAGGTTTTTCTGTGAAGATTTGATGTGAATTTGAATGTCATTCAGGTAATATACCCTCATTTTGGCAGTTGGAAGATAATTAGTTTGACGCAGGTGGAGAAAGGCACACTTTTGCACATTGAAATCTGGGAGCGATTTCTCGGACCATGTTTGCAGTCTGCGCAGATTATTTTGCACAGCATTCTTTAATGACTTTCCACAGCTTATGGTTATCGACAAACATAATCTCACCGCAGGTCAGTTCCTGAAGACTGTCATTTAGATAATGGATGAAAGGTAGGGGACCAAGAACGGAGCATTGAGCTTCACAGAAATCGATGAACACTATATCTCATTTGAAGTCCCCTTCTAAAGTACGGTTTCAGACTTCGAGAGAAGTCAGCAGGTTTGAAAGGCAGGAGCACCCTTGCCGAAAACCATGCTAAAAATTATATAAGACATCCTCTTAATCACAAAATGTTAGTATAGCACGATTTGCAAGGACTGCCATTGTTTTGCAGGAAAGTTTAATCAAGGTAATAGGCCTCAAAGCTGTTTGATGCCATCTTGCTACCACCCTTAAATAAGCGAACGATTTTTGTTGTCTTCCACAGCGAAGACGAACACCCTGTTCTCATTGACAGCTCGAACAGAGATGAAAGAGGCATTTCTAGCTCAGCTGATAGTTCTTTAATTATCAGCCCAGGGATCCCATCCGGACCAGGAGATTTGTATAACTTGATTTGGTTGAAAACCCGTCTGACTTTGTCGACTACGGTTTTAATGTCAGCCATATATTCACTGATCAAAAGTTCTGGATTGTCATCGGATGAGTCCACCTCAAACGACAATTTATAAAACTGGGACAGTAGCTGGAATTTTTCGCGGACCTTCAATTAATATTTTCCCTATCGAAATTTCATTACAGTGCTTCCGTTGACTGTGGATGCACCCGCAAAACATTTAAGTGTACATGTTGGCTTCTGTTTTCAGTTGACGCTTTAAAGTAGTTCTAGCAATCCGTATTTACCCATGGCATTCATTTCTTTGCTATTTATTTTCGACAAATGATATGTAATCTTGAAAATGTCAGCACATTTTCTACAGTCTCTGGTTCTATTTTATGCTCATTTTTATCATCGGATTGATCCGGGCATATGGTCTTGTTATTTTACTTTGGCAATGGACTTCAATTAGGCACTCTTTAATCCCTTGGAAATGCTGCCAGCATTCGTCACTATCGGTCGTATTGACTAACCAAGTTTCCAGCATTTTTAGGATTCAAATCATAGTTTTAGGGTAAGGTGTTGAAGTTTTTGGTGAAGCTTTGTGGTTAGGATTATGATTCTAATGTTAGCGTTTGAATTTGAGGCTTAAAGTGAGAATATTATGGGTACTAAGTTCAGGTACATCTTGAACTCTTGACTGCCTCATTGTCGCGTAAACTTTAACTTAAACGCACTGGCATGTCAGTGCTATCAGCAAGTAGCCCACATGTGGGTTTGTCTTTGGTTGATTTACGAAAGGCATAAATGACTGTACGTTGCGATGGATTCACAGTCCCTCCTTCTAATTGGATCTGTTGACTACTTGAATTTGTCCGTGTTGAGGCTCAACCAACTGTAGCATCATATTCAATGGTGTGGTTATCTACTGGTCCACTGTTTCATGTGAATGCGCTGGTTGACATCCGATGTAAACCAGTCTGATAAAATAGCCCATACTGCTTGGGGACTGACGTTGTCAAGCGTTATACGTCACCTTTATCTCATGTATTCCCTAGCTTAATCTTAATCAATTTCATTTGCGTTTGCGACTGCAGTTCGGGCGAGTCTCACATCCTCCCCTTCGGATCTAAGCCAACATCCCCTGTGGTTTTCATGTCACCTGCTTTCATATACGTTTATACCCTTAGAATCCTTAGCTGATTAATGTTTGCGTACGCAACCTACTCTGCCTTTCGGTTTCTTCATTTTGCATGGGGCTACTCGCTTAACTCCCTCTTACGCTTCAATAGATGCCCTTCGTAAATTCAACGTCTTTCTCTACACCTTAGACATCGATTTGCAGTTCAATTTTGGATTCTGTACAACGCATACCGTATACCCACGAACAGCGTATGTTGTCTCAAGTAATCATTTATGTCAGCCTGTCATCTAAATGCACTAAATATGATGATATTGATATAAAAAAACAATATTACATGAAATTTGTTCCTAGTGTTCAAATTGTCAGCAAATCGACGAGTTTTGTCATGTTTTGTCATTCGACAAATATTTATTAGTTTGTAAACTCAGGGCACTTGGCATTGTTGGACTTCTAACACAAGGAACTGGAATTCTGAACTCAATGTCCCGAGATATAATTGTTCTCGCATGGGTAGCAGGGGACTACGAACTTACGTCATTTTCTTACATGCCACACGATAAATGTACTAAGAAGGTTATATGATTTAGATGATAACTTCTCATCGGCATATATAGTTCCGTGCATACTTAGACCGTGTTAGGAAATATACAGTTAAGAAATGCTCTGTCAGGTTAACGTTTACGCATATTGGATTATAAAACTGGTTATTATGTAGTAGCATTTAGGTCCAAAAAGGACGTCACCAGAAATAAATTAAACAATTATGTACTTAATGAAAAAGTAATATTCATTTATTCTTTTGATTACCAACGCCGTTAAAACGTGAGATAATTGATGGAAAAAAGTAAACATGTCCATCATAGTAGGTATTTTTAAAATTATCGAAAATGTTCTCCATGTAGTAATGTTTGGTTCTGTGAGAAATGCAGGTTTTAATTTTATTTTTTCTCAATAAATTGCAATGTTTCTTTGTTTCATTACATAATTATGTTTATAAGTGCGTCGTTGTATAAATACGTCATTCATAAACAATGCAAACATTATAAATTCCATATGAAATAATTTTTGTCGTTAACAGACGTTGTACGGCAAGTTGGTCGGAAACCCAAGACTCAAACGTAGCGGCGTGCTTTATAGAAAATCATAGATGAACTTTAGGAATCTTTTTATATGACAAAAAGTTACCAGTTTCTTTTGAATATAATATCTTTTTGCTGCCTTAATTAAACCAGGCAGGATGGTGCTCTCGCATTCGTTTGGAGAAAAACGCCCAGTTCTTTAATCAATAAAACCTGCCCCGCAGGAGCAATTGCAGGCGTAGATTTACATTGAAGTTGTTTGAAAGGGCAGTCTAAAATTACCTTGAAGGCGAAGAACTGGAGTGGCAAGGTACGTGCGGGTGCAAAACGCGTCTGAGCTACGATGTGAAGTCACTTGCCGGATCTCATCGAAATTTTCGAATGAGAAATAACTGCTCAGACGTCAGAACGTCTGATTTTGGCGGGCACACGTAACATTCATAAATGACGCCATGCATGCCTTTTCTAAACATAGAAAGAACGCAAAAACATTAAACCTTTGGCACAGGTTCCTATATCCTTGCATAGATATGCAGCAAAACATCTTTAATAGGTATGACCGCTAAAAGTTAACATGCCATGGAATACCCTCTAAAAATTGCAGGATTATAATTAAAGAAATGTAAACTATGCGGTAATTAATTAACGAAATGTAACTCATGCAGTCATTTAACATCTACTGAACATTCAAATATTCAGGATCTACTTCATTGCACTAGGTTGCGCATAGATCCCTAAAGTTTGGTATAAAACATAGAAAAAAACAGAACAGTGACATATATGCATGCGTACAAAGACACTGGACATCTGAGTTGCCACTGCGCGTCAGAAATAATATCAGGCAATCGGGTCATTGCAAGCTGATCGAAATCTGAAAATTTGTTTGCTTTTTGTCTGTAGATACGCCGATGCCGACACACCTGTCTGCTTCGGCTGTAAGTTCCACAAGAATTCGTCTGGCATGGAAGGCACCAAGTCATTCGAGTTTATTCGGAGGCCAGTACGTGATTACTGTCCGCAATGCAACCCATGAGACCCATACTGTCTTGAATAAGGCAGCGTACACAATGACCCACCTCAATCCATCTTCCATTTACAATGTCACCGTGCAGGCTGCTGATATGAATGGCATGGCTTTTTCTGCTGCAACATCCATTTCCTTACAACTGGTAATCAAGGGTAATTTGCAATTATCCTCCATGCACTACTAGGTCTCTGTTAAATCTGGTGGATAGTGATCGAGGCAGTGCTGGCTGAGATGCAATATTAACTGTCAATGTAGAGGCTTTATCACTCAGTGGAAAGTTAATTGTACGAACAAGCAATGTGATAATTCGTGTAATTCTATATAATATTTATGAGAAATTACACTGCCTAAATTTTTCTTCAATGCCATACAGTGCATTCTTATGTACAGTTCATGTTCTTATGTATGTAACTTGACGAATTGGGTATGCAAAACCTTATAGCGCCGAAAACACACACCCGCATGCCGCAAGTGTTAGTGCGTTAAAGAAATGACCGATCAGTCATGAAGTCAACGTCAATGCACGTACGGTTTCGATTATTCATCTTCGGGCCTTTAAATTGATATAAGGTGAGATAGGGTAGCAAGACTTTAAACATCTAATAAATAGGAAGTGTTGGGGAGAGAGTAGAGGGCGTTCAAAAGTCTATTTCTGCCAGGGCCTTAGGCGAGAGGCTGGGGGCGTGAAGGTGGGTGTGCGAAGGCAGAGGTGGAAGAGGAGGAAGGTATCTGACAAATCGATAAATAGGTTGCCCAATGGATCTCCAGAGCTCGTCAGGCATTCGGCCGGCTGCAGGCCTCCGTGTGAAATTGCCACGGTATTCGCCTTAACACCAAACTGAAGATGTACAAGGCCATCGTCCTAGCAACACCCCTTTACGAAGCGGAGACCTGGAATCTCTACTCGAACCAAGCCAGGAAGCTAAATCACTTCCATCTCAGCTGCCTCCGCAGAATACTGAAACTGAGATGGCCAGACAGGATCCCGGACATGGAAGTCCTGGAGCGGACCGGAATCCTCAGCATCCATGCCATGCTGAGGCAAGTGCAACTCCCAAGGAGCGGTCACCTGGGTGAGGATGGACGACGAATGATTACCCAAACGACTTTTCTACGGAGATGTTGCTGTGGGTGCTCGCCAAAAGGGAGGTCAAAACCGACGAAAAAAGGACACTCTGCAGACTTCCCTGAAGCAACTGCAAATCAACTCGGCGACCTGGGAGGACCTCGCCCAGGATAGACCGGCATGGAGAAGATCCGTAAAGACTGGTTCAGCAATCTATGAGGCTAACCGAATCGCTGTTGCCAAGGCCAATAGAGTGGCACGAAAGTCACCAGCTCCCCGGACCAACACCGTCGATGCCCAGGCCCTGCCAACCTGCCCGTGCTTTGAACGCATCTTCCGCGCGCGAATTTGGCCTGGTTGGACATCTACGGAAGCAATGCACCAACAATCCGTCAATTTCCCCTTTTACGTCGAATTCAGCCAACCATCCTTCGGACACTCCCACCCTCACTCCTGGCATCAATTCCAATACTCCCAACATCAAACTGACCACATCCATCTACACATCGCCTGTTACCCCCACCACCGCAAACACCACCGCTTTCGCCTTCACTACCACCGCCACCAACATCAGCGATGGGAATCTCTCTTAAGCTGTACTCAATGCGACCGCACATTCAACTCACGCATCGGCCTGGTCGGTCACTTGCGAATACATCGTACAGAGACTTGTGAACCGTGTCTGGAGCACCAACACACAGCAGAGATCGTCGCCTCCACTGCCCTCACTGTCCTCGCACATTCACTCATCTCATGGGCCTATTCGGTAACAGGCGCATCCATGACAGCGGAATTAACCCTGCACACCCTCCGCTCCTGCCATTCTTAGCGCATCTGCCACCCCAACTACAATGAATGACATCACCCTAGCCTCTACCGATTTCTCCTGCCCACACTGCACCCGCAACTTCAATTCACGCATCGGCCTGGTCAATCACCTGCGAATCCATCGCACGGAGGTTGGTGAACCAGTGCCTGGGGCTCCGACATACAGTCGACGCACCCGCCTTCACTGCCCTCACTGCTCCCGCACATTTACACACCGCATGGGCCTATAAGGACACATGCGCCTCCACGACAACCTGCAGTAAACCACCGGAGGATAAGCCACATCAGCGCACACCATTTACACTAATACATAGACAACACCCTCACAATCATTATAATGTAGCTGAGAAAATCACCGTTTCCTACAAACCGTGGCTTGGAAGGCTGCCAATCTGTCCAGTGTATGCGTTGTGTGCGTCGAGTGGCTGACCAGTGGACTGTGAGTCAGACGCGCCACCCATCTGCGCCCTCTCCCATTTCCGGTCTTCTTGACTCTGTCTTGACACCGGGCTCAGGTGTGGGAGGAGGAGAGAGTGCGGTAGCTGCAGCGCAAGGCTACTAAAACTTAAAACTAATTCAAGCGCAAGTCACCGTCCCTGCACCACTTCGTGTGGAGCATACGATGGACCTCATCAAAAACGACGGTCGAACAGTCATATGGCAGTTGATGTGTACCATGACACTGAACATCGGAGTTGCCACTGTACATCCGAAATATTATTGGCTCTTTCTCACGGGTTACTTCAAGCTGCTCGAAATCTGACGATTTGTTTGCCTTTTGTCTGCAGAAACGCCGGTGCCAACAGACCCGACTGCTTTGGCTTTAAGTTCCACGAGCATTTGTGTAACATAGAAGGCACTTAGTCATTCGAGTTAATTCGGAGGCCAGTACCTAACCTTTATCTGGTATTCCAACAGTGTATGCAACAGGAAATACCGGGTTTCATCGGTCTCACGGCATGTTATGACGTAAGATTTCACACATAATATCCTACAGTATTTAAGGTAGACTTGACCCATTCATTCAATGTTCCTCTTCTCCCATAGAAAAAGGATAGTCTGCGCACTGATAATTTCGGGTTTGGTGGACATAATGACGTGACGCAGCTAACACTATCGTGTCTCCACAGTGGCGTTATCCTCTGGAGCATTCCGATTCTCCAGTTTCTGGGTTAATCGATTGTTGCAATCAAAACAGTGAGCAGGGAATTTTAACACAAGAGTATTTAACTTACCTGGTGGTCACTTATAATGAGGCCTTCGTTGGGGTGGAAGTCAGAGCCTCATCTTGGAGAAAAAGAGGCAGTGATCCGTCCAACAATCAACATCGCGGATCACCTTGGTTACCAGCACGTCCTGTCAATGTCGCCTACGGACGACAATTTAGTCCAGCAGCTGCCTTCGCCGCCAGTAAGGGTGAGTTCACGGGGCCTTCATCCGCATCGGAAGGCGGAAGAAGGTGTTTTGTCAGCAGGGGATGGTGTTTTGCACAGTTTCACATTAAAGGATGCAGTTACCGATACAGCCAGCAGACCTGCCAGACCTAGCACAACGAGCCAGGCAGCGTGGTCTATTCTTACGCGGGCATTTGAAGTCGCCAAGGACAACAAGTTTGTCCGCCTACGGTACAGACGCAAAAATAACGTGCAGGTCATCGTTTAACTTGTTCTTCGCCGAATCATGAGATCGTCATTGAGGGAGACGTAGGTGCTGATGATGGTTGTGAAATTGTTTCCCTTTGAAATAGCGCAGGACGGAGGTTCATTATACGATCATTGAGGACCTACTGCAAACAGGGCAGCTCTCCCACTATGTAGTTCCGGATAGCAAAGGCGTCACCAACGTAGAGTTGCTCTGCCTTAAAGTGGTCGTTCCAGAAAAAGGCGAAGCCGGCACGCATTCCTCCAGCTGACCCTGCTCAGAGAATTGGGTGTTGCTGAGAGCAGCCATATTCACCTTTTTTCGCGTCAAATAACGAGCAACTTACGCCGTCCTTCGTTCTGCTCGGATTCTCCTCATATTGTCTAAAAAGGAACGAACATTCCAGACTGTGGAAACAAATGAGCAGCCCAGGGGTGCTGCGCGAGGGATTGGAATGGAGGGCGTTGTCATTTGGTTTTATGGTTACGACTGCATACTACGCAATCTGCGAGACGTGATCCCCAGGTCATATAATTTTTTAGATAGTAGAATGGTGGTAGCTCACACATAATGGGTGGGGAGACTCTCATAACGCCGGAGACCCTCACCTGGTTTAGCCCGCCAGTCGCTGCGGTTGCCCGAGGTGTGGCCATGCTGGATAGAGCCCAGCTACGAGGAGCCACTGTTGGGCGTTGTGATTAGCAGTTAGAGGTGGCCACAAGAGCAATCTCCACAAAGCACGAGAAAAATTTGAACGAGCTTATTCTACCTGTTTGGTGCCTCCACTGACTAGCACCCCTACGCGCCTGCCGCATGACAGTCTGACCGTCGTAGTCCAACGATATCCACCGCACGCTCCACAGAATGGCGGTGCAGGGACGATGACTTGCGCGTGGATTAGTTTTAAGTGCATTGCAGTTACCGCACTCTCTCCTCCTCCACCCGCCTGACCTCGTTGGCATGACAGAGTCAAGAAGCCCGGAGGCGAGAGATGGTGAATTTGGCTGGCGTGGTCTGAGCAACACCTGGGCGTACTACCACACCTGGCTCAGATCCCACGGAGTGGGTGTGCCCTAAAGGCCATATTAAGAAGGAGCCATTGCAGTCTGACTCTCAGTCCGCCGGTCAGCCACTTCACACAAAACACACACTTGGCTGACAACGCGGTTCGAGTTATCCCGTCAGTTGGCAACATTCCAAGCCACGGCTTAATGCGCAATGTGCTAGTTTCATATGCGTCAGATTGTTTATAGTGAGGAAAATGAACTGAGGCCTCAAACTCACAGACTTAGAACATGCGTATTGTTTTGTTGCTGATGTGGAGAGATGTAGTGTTGTGTTATAGTCGGCTGTGATCTACCGCAGATTCTCAGAGTGACTTATGTGACCTAATAGGCACATGCGGTGTGTCAATGTGCATGGGCAGTGCGGACAGTTGACGGTGTGGGGGTCACATGTTGGTGCTCCAGGTTCTGGTTTACCAGTCTCCGTGCGATGGATTCCTAGGTGACCAACCAGACCAGTGCGTAAGGTGCATGTGCAGGACAGGATAGGTGCGGAAGTGCTAAGAAGGTGGGGGTTCTGCTGCTGTTACAGGTGGGCTCGCTCAATGGAGGGCTGGGGAAGGCTCTGTTGAGGGGAGTTCAGGATGTGTCACTCTATATTCCCAAGAAGTGTCGACAATAAGCACACATCGCTGTCTCTTCCAGTAGACATGACTGTCATTTAATTTCAAAACTGCTCCAGTTCTGTTCCAGCAAACGATTAATGCATGCTTTCTGGCATTCCCACTAAGCCTTAGTTCCTAGAAGACATTATCATTGTGGGTCGCTTGTCTGCTGAGCTTCAAAAACAAACGTGCGCATTAATCGTGCGTACAGGAAAAAAGAATTCAGGTTGAAAGCCAACTAGTTTTACTTCTTCCTCGACACAATCAATCGTATCTGATGCCACTAATCGGCACCCCGATCCCGAAAATATTTGTGCCAAACAACGGATATATGCACTCAATTATTTACCATAAATTCGTTCATTTTTTGGCCTGTTCAGCTAATTTAGCGCATTTCTACCGTCACTGCATGACTTACGAGTCCCGGTCAAATGTCTCGTTCAGGTGGGTGCTCCCTGGTGCTGGTCATCTGACTGTTCAAAATGCCCTCGTCTGGTTAAATTCGATGATCAGTTCGGATCTGTTGCTCACCTACTATGAGTTAACACTGTCAATTTTCTTTGCTGCAGGCGCTTTTAAGTAAAGAGTTGATGCTGTAATCTCACACACTTTTCAGACACGTCTGAAAAGGCAATCAGGTTAACATCTCGGTGGGTAATTCCTGCCGTGGAGAACTATGGTCAAATCAAATAAGCGGCATTAAATGTTATCTTCTCCCTCAGACGTGTTCACAAGCTCTCGTCTAGTCGTCCGTTCACTTCGTTGACAGATCATAAACTGATTCTCTGATTTTCTTCTAGATGGTTACAACCCGAGCAAACTCACCGCCGAGGTCCTACCTTCCTCGAGAACAACTAAGAATGAACCTGCAATTTCCAAACAGGTGAAAACTGGGAAAGAAGGTAATTGCAGTTTATTTCTGTTATGCTTTAATATGACACAGAACTGTCAGAATTGTTTTTATTTCTGTGTTCTTGGTCAAAATTTACGCTTAAATCCACACCCAGCTAGGAAAAATGACAGCTTCGAAAAAGCAGTTTTCAAAGCGACAACTCTAACTAATAGGGAGGGTCTTGGCTCGATAAATTTTGTGCATGATGTATTTTGGACTTATCATGATAACTATTGAAAACTATTGATGCTCAAATGCGAGCATTTGCAAGTGCTCGGAGTTTTGCCCACTATAAATATTCCCAGTGCTCATTCATTACATGCGGTCTTAACAGCGGTCTTATCGACAACGTCCTACAAACAATTCGAGGTTGGAGAGATGGGAGGTTGAAGCCAGCGTACCAGCGCTAGTCTTCTTCGCTCTAGGGGGTCCAAAAATGTAATCACTTTTACTGATCAAACCTCTTTCTGCGGCTCCTATGAAGGTTCACAAGTCAATCTTTCCTAGACCCACAAATATTTGATTGCAATGATGATCAACCGCATGTTTGCCTCATTAATCTTTCTGCTTGTCCGTATTTTGTAAGCCCCGTGGCCAAAGTTTATTAAATTTCCCACGTGCTTGACCCATTTAACTGATTGGTATCATTATTTGACTTGTGCCAAAATATAGTCAACATAAATTTCAGAGCAGCTGCTATTTGGGCTTCATTCTTGTATCATTGTTAAGGCGTCGATGTTTGAGTTGATGGCAGATAGTACCAATTAAACTGCATTTCTGAGTTTTCAACCTCCGAATTAACCATCATTTACTGATATGCCTTTCGTGCTCTCTTGTTCTTAGGGTACCAGCAAATCCTCTCCGTTGTGTTGTCACTTCTGGCTGGAATTGATTGCTATCACGTGTACATTCATCATATACGTTTAATGCGACAATGTTGAAATTCACAGGGAAATTCCTCCGGACATTCCATCTTCGTTTTACTTCTTCCTGCGCGCCTTATACTTTTCTATGGTTTAATTAAGTCAACATTTCTTACATCTGTTAATTGCTAACAATAAAATCACGGATTTTCAACTATTCTTCGGCCATATTCACGTCGTTTAAGTTCGAAGTCGTTTCACGAGTTTTCCCAGGTAGACATTAAAATGCATCGATTATTATATCCCTGGGTTGTATCAACCCCCTTGTATTTTTCCAGTTATTTTGAAAGTGAGTTAGTAGTCCGCATGGGTGAGATTTATGAATCCGTACAAAGGCTCAGCAATTCAAGAGTATTAATAGACTTTAAATTTGTAAGTAAATGAAATGTCTTGATTTATCATTATTAAGTTCGTATTTTCATACAAGCAATTGGGGATTTCCGCTTACAGTTCACCTGCAGGGGCCCATGAAACCAAATTTGGGCGATGGATAATCATTTATTAAGCACCCACCGGTCTAACAAAGAAATATTATTATATTTAATGACGTACTAGCGAACCTTAAAAATCAAGCAACCTCAAAATTAAATTTTTCAGAATTTCGAATACATGTCAGTCTATTTTTTGATGTGGAATATACGTTTGACGCGTGCATGAGCAGATTAAATATCACAACTCTGCTTTAGTTATCAGAGTCACGAAGAGAATGACGATTGATATGAATAAAAGAAGTTGTATATTTTCGACAATTCTGCTTTAATTACAAGAAGTGTGAAATCATAAACCATGTGTCCAATTTAAAATGTTAATCAATCGTTGCCCAATACGTTCACCATATATTGGGACATTACTAGAAATAACCTTTCTTTGAGCGAGCGTTATTCGTTGCCTTTCACTATAATATTAAAACAGTAATATGGAGTATGAATAAAAGGAGAAATTAAATAATATACGAATCAATTTGTTTGTAGTCAAGGTTCAACAAAAATGTCCAAAATTATGAAATAGCAAAACACATTGTGTGAGGCAGTCACATTCTCACGCGGCTGTCTGAACTCGTGTTCTAAAAAACTCATTCAGGTTCAAAACATTTTCGCGATCGGTGAAGACATTGAAGGTAATGCTAAGGACGCCCTGTGTGGCCGCCTAAGTAGGACCCGGGAATGCGAAACGCACACAATACATGTGGCTTTGCGCCAAATTCGAAGGAAATTAGGTCATAATTAAGGAGATGGTTAGGGTTAAATTTAGTGTTAGGTTAAAGGTTAAGTTCACAAGTGGGGTCCGGATTATGATTAGGCAAAGGGTTAAGGTTAATATCGTGTTAGCTGTAGGTTTTAGGCTTAGGGTATGGCAAGCGTTAAGATGAAAGTGACAATATAGTTTTACGTTGTGCTTTGTGTTAGCAATTGGGCACGGATGTATTTATCCATTCCGAAATTTATCTTCAGGTCATCTATTTTAAGTGCGCTAGGGTTTAATATTCCCGTGTCGTCTTAAGGCGGCCATCCAAGGCATCCCTAGAAAGGTACGTGTCAGATTCACATTCCAACTCGTGTGGATTTCGATACTCAAGCAAGCTTTTATGTTTTCCGAAGTGGCATTGCAGTATTCTCGGCAAGAACTTGGCGTTCAATGGTGCAGGGAAAATGTCAACCACACCAACACACTAATTTCGTTCAGTCTATTAACGAAAGTCTCTGAGTTATGAGAACCGATTTAATGTATAAATAACGCGGTTTGGCGTGATATTGATTTTTTTATTCACTGTCGGAAAACATCGTCAGTCGACGAGCGCGTGAGCAGTGGTTGCGTATGCCTGTGAAAGTCCTTTGAGCACGAGGGAGTGACAAGCTGACTCTCTGTTCTAGGAACGGTCTTCGACCCAAATGTTTATTGAAATTTTGGTTCTAACCCTTAAAAGTCATGCCCGAATCATCCGACTCCATGTCCTGCACTTAATAATTTCATAAATTATTTCCCCGATTATTCTCTTGAGTCCATATACCAGAAACCGCAAAGAGAACGCTGGGGGACCCACTGAAGAGCCGAACCCCTCGTTGCTGTGTCACACAGCAGCATAAACATCGGCGAAACACGTGTCTGGGCTTTTAGCTTGTACCTATGTCGGAAGTACGGTATGACCCGTGAAGTGCGCAAAAACAATTTTCTGTCTTTATTTGAGTGTGGAGATGGGCTGAAAGGGCCGGTTGAATAGTAAACGTTTTTTTACACTACACGGGGTCTACCGAAAAGGTTATGATTTTGTTTCTTAAATTTGCTGCGTATGAAGAGAACTTCGAACTTGATTATATATCTTAGGATATCCATTCTTTAATGCATACATATGCGTATGTGGTTGAGGTGTCATCTCCGAGAAGGCGAAGATGATGCTTGCGTTCCAAATTTTAGATATCAAGCCTGAGCTCTCTAGCACATTCTCATGACTGCCAGAAAGGCCACACTGGCTCATAATAAAATTGCTCAATTATTTAAATTATTATTATTATTTATTATTTATTTTTCGTTATTATTTATTATTTTTAAAGACTAGATTCTATGGCCCAGATGTTTTCAATTCTCATGTGCATATAAGGAGCAGTCATAAACCAATAATGTGTTCGAAGAACAAGGTTCACAACACCTAATTTGGAAATGAATCCACAATTCTGGAATAATGTCTATCAATAAATTTAGTTAGCTAAGTCTACCATTCCTAGTCCTTGCCCCGCGATTTCGTAAGCAGACCTAACCTTAAATAGGACGTGTAAGACATCATAGTTAGAATCCGAATTACACACTGAGAGGGGAAGGTTGCATTAGCACATTCGCCGACAAATTCTCGATCACTCCGACACCATTCTGGGTGGGCGCCAAAATGAGGAACTTCAAGTAACACTTAAAAAATGCATGCAGTTGCGTGGTGCATAATACGTCAAACAAGAAAATAACTTTTCAAGACTGTATATTGCGCAAACTCTACCGAAGTGTGGTCACTCTGTTGACCACAAGACAACTTTTTGCGAACTTGTTCGGCCACGCGCAGCTCGGACGCACCGGACTAACATGGAAATACTATTACATTTAATGACGTACTGGTGATCCTTAAAAATCGACCAAACTCAAATTTAAATTTTTCAGAATCCAGACTTCGTCAGTATATTTTTTGATGTGGAATATACTTTTGAGGTGTGCATGTGCAGATTAAATATCATAACTCTGCTTTAGCCATCAAAGACACGAAGTGAATGACGATTGATATGAAAACACAGAAATCGTATATTTTCAACAATACTGCTTTCTTGAGCGAGCGTTAATCTTTGCCCTAGCCCCTGGGTAAAAGTCCATTGCTCTACCGCATTGCACCGTCATCTCGTTGTCTTGCCGCAGCACCTGCGGTTGGGTATGTCTGGCTGATGCCTAGTCGATGTGAGGCTGTTGGCGGAGCTCAAGTGTGAGCTTCAATGCACAACGGGCGGAGTAAGTCCCGTTACCGATCGGCGGGCCCCTTTTCACCCCAAAACTACATGTCTGTAGATTGTTCTGCTACTATGCAGCAGGATATCCTCTTATCTACATAAATTTAAGTATCCTGTGAATGGAGCTGACAACAAGTATGTGTCTGAACACGCAAACTAGCGTGTATTCTTCGCAAAACCTCCCCTGCTAAGGTTTCGGGGGCAAAGATAGACTGCCGTTTCCGGCCACATGCATATGTTGGTTCTTACTATTTTCCTTCTCTGAAGTGGAATATATTGGCCGCACGACTACGCGTCTGAAGAAAATGTCTGAAAAAAATGTCTGAAGAAAATGTAAGCTGAATACCTGGGTAAACCGGAGCTGAATACCAGGGAAAATGTCTGAAAATGTCTGAAAATATGTCTGAAGAAAATTTAAGCTGAATACCTGGGTAAAAGGGAGAATCACTCAAGCTGAAATACAACTCTGGTACATGTAATCGATTCAAGTTTACAATATAATAAACGGTCTTGAGAAAGGATTAACGCTTTGAAGACATGTTTCAGTGGCACCTCTCGCCTCATCTCCGTGGGCACACAATGAAGCTGCGCACGAAAATGTCCAAGCTAGACCTCCGCTCTGAATTCTTCACGCAACGTGTCATACAACAGTGGAACAACCTTCCACAGTCAGTCGTGGAGGCAACTTCCCTTCAAATGTACAAACAACGCTTGGATAATCACATGCGTCCCCTCTCCTCTCTCCAAGTCTGAACTCTAAAAAACAAACATATATTGTAAACAACAATGCTACTCTCCTCCCCCCAAGTCTGACCTCTAAAAAAACCAGACATATATTGTAAAAAACAATGCTACTCACTGTTTGCCAATACTATGTTAGTAGTGGTAAATTTACACGTGCTAAATAGGGTTTTCAAAGGCATTGCCTATTATCCTCACCAAATAAACTGAAATAAACTGAAAACTGAAACTTATCGCTATGTTTAACGTCCTGGCCTGTATTAGCTAGACAACAGTTGTTTACGAGACAGACAGAGTCACGTGTTCAGCTTCTTACCCAAGAACGCGCGTAAACACGTGTGCAAAACAACGTGTCTGGCAGCGGATATGCACGGGCGCAACCGTGAGCTGCGGAGGCTGACTGCACTCTCCTTCCAGTAATCAGTAACACGAGTTAAGTGTGGGGGCATATCTTGAAGGAGAAATGTGTCGAGATATACTGACGAATAGATATACACGTGGAGCTCAGGATTATATGGAAGGGAAGTCCTCTGAGGGCAAAGTTATAACGGACGTTGAATGTCGTAAGAAATTTCTGAAAGTCATAATAGACAAGGCACAGATGCGAAGTTGCTTACTAGTCAGGCACCTTTCTAGCATATTTACACTTACGATAATCGTAATGGTTTCGTTTTTTTCCACTAGTCACAGTTCTTTACAATAATAAATAGCATGAGGACAAAGATATTTGAGGGTTTAATGACAATGTTTGACTTCATCAGTCAGCCTTATCAACCCAAGTGATGCGGCCCCAAGGCTTAAACTCATGACTTAATGCGTAAAATTCCAATGCTCTACCGCACTGCACCGCCATCTCGTTGTCTTGCCGCAGCACCTGCGGTTGGGTATGTCTGGCAGATGCCTAGTCGATGTGAGGCTGTTGGCGGAGCTCAAGTGTGAGCTCCAATGCACAACGGGCGGAGTAAGTCCCGGTACCGATCGGCGGGCCCCTTTTCTGGGTGGGCGCCAAAATGAGGAACTTCAAGTTAACACTTAAAAAATGCATGCAGTTGCGTGGTGCATAATACGTCAAACAAGAAAATAACTTTTCAAGACTGTATATTGCGCAAACTCTACCGAAGTATGGTCACTCTGTTGACCACAAGACAACTTTTTGCGAACTTGTTCGGCCACGCGCAGCTCGGACGCACCGGACTAACATGGAAATACTATTACATTTATTGACGTACTGGTGATCCTTAAAAATCGACCAAACTCAAATTTAAATTTTTTTCAGAATCCAGAATACGTCAGTATATTTTTTGATGTGGAATATACTTTTGACGCGTGCATGTGCAGATTAAATATCATAACTCTGATTTAGCTATCAAAGTCACGAAGTGAATGACGATTGATATGAATAACAGAAATCGTATATTTTCAACAGTACTGCTTTAATTACAAGAAGTGTGAAGTCATAAACCATGATTCCAATTTAAAATGTGTAATCAATCGTTGCCCAATACGTACACCATAAATCGAGACATTACTAGAAATAAACTTTCCTTGAGCGAGCGTTAATCTTTGCCCTAGCCCTGGGTAAAAGTCCAATGCTCTACCGCATTGCACCGTCATCTCGTTGTCTTGCCGCAGCACCTGCGGTTGGGTATGTCTGGCTGATGCCTAGTTGATGTGAGGCTGTTGGCGGGGCTCGAGTGTGAGCTCCAATGCACAACGGGCGGAGTAAGTCCCGTTACCTGTCGGAGGGCCCCTTTTCACCACAAAACTACATGTCTATAGATTGTTTCGCTATGCAGCAGGATGTGCTCTTCCCTGCACAAATTTTGGCATGCTGGTATTGAAGCTGCCGACAAGGACGTGTCTGAACACGCGAACCTGCCTGTATACTTCGCAAAACCTCCCCTGCTAAGGTTTAGAGGCAAATATAGACAGCTGTTTCAGGCCACATGCCCGTTTTCTATCTTCCTGTTTTTATTTTGTGGAACGGAATATATTGGCCGCATAACTACGCGTCTGGAGAAGATGGTAAGACTACGTATAACTTCTACACATTCCTTTAGAGTGACCGTTAAAATTCAAAGCGACCTTACTCTGGCGTCCGTTTTTGCCTTCTGGAAGTTCATCGTGGGACGACTCGCCTGTTAAACTCCAAATCCTTCAGCACTTTTGAATCGACAACTTCCTTTAAATCGTATTTTTGCACCTCTTAGGAATATGAGGGTCAAACTATCGTCAAATAATATGTTCTAAAAAGACCTTCCGTCTCCCTTTGAGACTGGGCCCTAGGCTTGGTGTCTTCTGCGCCGGATCAAAATAGAGCATGCTGTCTAAATTGTAGAACTAGGTCCTCAGAAACTAGCTGCCTGCAATTACAAGCGTATTTTCCTGCAGTTTGTCTGTGGAGAGAATCGCCTCCTTTTAATCTCCGTCTTCCCCACGATCTGATATGGGAGTAACGGAAACGAGACTGTCAAGATGTACTGACGATAAAAATAGTCTTCGATTCCAGAAGCTGGATGGTTCAATGTCTTGTCATATGCAGGAAGTGGCTCCGACTTCAACCTGCCAGGAAAAATGGTAAGGTAAAACTATTCCGTTTAATGCATGCTCGACGTTGCGAGGTCAGCAACAGAACCTGAAAGAACTGTTGACTCCGGCCCACAAAGCTACCATAGAGACACAAAAGCGTTCACACTGAATTTTCAGGATGGATGTCATAGCAGCCCATTGAATCCTAAAAACCAACCAGGCATTTTACTGACGAAAGGCATCAGTCTGGTATAGCCGAAGACGTTAGTGGAACATTGAATTCAAGACTTGCATGGTGGTAGTCTCGATGGCATGATCCTACGAGACAACTACATGGACTGTCATCGCTAACCAAACTAGGAAACTGAGAAGGTCCCTTCTCAATTGTCTCCGGAAAATGCTAAAACTGAGGTGGCCGGAAAGGATCTCGGACACGAAGGTTATGTGATTGGCCGTAAGCCTCAGCATCTAGGCCATATTGTGAGATCTTCAACTGTTTTGGAATGGTGAACCCACAAAAACGGATGGCAAGTGCCTATATAATCAACTCTAATACAATGAAGTCGCTACAGGTATTCGCCAACATGGAGGGACACACTGCAGTTCAAAGGACATGCCCGGAGGGGTGCCCTGAGGAGGTACGTATGAATCCTACTAACCGAGTTTGATCGGTATAACGAAGAACAGTCAATATTGGGTCAGGAATCTGCTAGGACCAATGGATCACCATTATCAAAGCCAAAAGAGCACTCGACAAGAATTAAGCGCGTTAGACCACGAAACGCACCTCCAACCCATAAACCTCCTCCAACTAGAAAACCTTCTTTTGGAATTCATGGCATGATAAGTGGAGAGAAAAAGGATATATTTCATATTGGAGATACATGCTTTTAGTGGAATTTCGTGGAAAATAGTTACGGGATTACATATATCGGTGCGGTACCATCAGCGGTTTCAATACAACAATTCTGTCAACGGTTAGCGCCCTTGCTGGTTCTCTGACGATCGCGCAAGTGCCAAGAGGTGCGAAGCAAAGCTTTTTGTGAGAAAAATTTGACCCAGAGGCTTCAATGTGACTTTGGTAAACAAATCAATAATTCTCCTGAATCACCTTTATCACTATTAGATATCGCCCATCAAAACAACCTTACGTTTAACTGCAAGCCATTTATACAGATTGGGCACAATTTTAAGTATGGGTGATATTTGCGTTGCATCATAGAAAGAACGTACAATGCAGCTGAAATCATCTTCCTCAGTGCATGTGAAGCCTTCCAATCAAGCGGGCAAAGGAAGCCTTGCCGTTGAACGCCACGACAATTTATGTTCATGACTTCGCGCGTAATCGCAGCTCCAAGTAAACTGGGCAAAATCGAAGACAATTGACAATTGAGACAATTGACAGGCAGGACCGATGAGCATTTGCCTTACTGGTATTTAAACAAGAAAATAAGATATTAAGGTCCTCGATTACGAAAAGGCTCGTGGACAGTGTTTAATCTGCTGACATCAAGACAGTATTCAGAACGCTTTTTTAAGTAAGAACAATTTGGACCATGCTGTGCGGGGGCTGCAACATGGGGTATGTCAATTTGCTTTTACTGGACAAAAATGGATGTTAAACCGATTAGGATGTCGAATCATCTTTGTTTGGGAAGGCATTGGAAACCTGCAGAGTTGTATTTAAATCCTCACCAAGTAAAATGTAACGCATCCCTTAGCCATTTCACTGTCTGTTGACATTTTCTTACTTAGTGCGCGCGTTGTCCGCTCACATAAACGCGTTTGCGAGTAATTGTTGATGCTTGTGGTGGCTAAATTTGCCAGTTTGGATTCTGCCAAATGCACTAGCAAATGATAGATTTGTTCTCGGTCAGGCACGCTAACGTGATGTGCTGGCAGATCTTCTGAGCTGCCCCAAAACATTGACGAAGTAGTTTGTATGTCCCAAAACGATCGAGATGACTAGGTAACTTTCATCAATTTTTGTCAGAGGCCTTGCCTAGACCGGATCCCTGCCAAAAAATAGACCGTTGATAGACTTAATACGTCTGGGGGTTAGCCGGTTCCTTGAAAACTGGCCTTGTATATTATGACTTTTAGAAATGTCTTAACACATCCAACGTCCGTTATACCTGTGCCTTCAGAGGAAAGGCTAAATGTGCGAAATTTCTCCTTCTCCGTCTGGGTAACCAACCTTTCAGTGCACAACGATAATACAGAGAGTGCATCATCAACGACAACCCATCGTCGTTTTCGTCGTCGTCCTCTTCCTCATTCTTACCCTAGTCTTTCATCATCTGATTTCAAGACATTGGCTTGTCCTCGTACAACATAAATTTACCGTGGACTGGTTGATAGACAGTGAAAAATTATAAGTCACAACTTACGGACCAGTCATTTACACAAAAGACTGCTTTGATACCCTTACTTTTTTAATTGTGACAAAAGTTCAAACACAATTGAGCGACGGTGACGCTGCACCATAGAAAGGACGGACAGTGCATTTTAAATCATCTTCATCAGTCTTACTGAAGCCTTCCAATCCACCGGGCGAAGAATGCATTGAGGTCAAATGCCACGCCAAACTACTTTAATGACTTCACGTGCTTTTTGCCGTCTCGAAAGCCTGGCGTTAAAAGACAGCAGACATTCAGACTTAAGAGAATTGCGGACAGATTGACTAAGCTTCCACGAGCTGTCTAACAAGTTCGGACTGCCCTTCAATATATAATCCTGAACGCTACGTGTATATGTATTCGTCAGTATATCTTAACACATTCCTCCTAGAGGTAATATCTGTCGCTTATGGATTTTGCATTGCACAACGGAGTCAAAGGCAGTTCCAGTTCCACTTTGAGCTTCTCTTTAGACAGACTACTGAGCTGCAATCCTCCAAGCCACGCCAAGCTGATTCTCTTAAATGCATTAAGGCAAACCGAGGTCAATTGTAATTAATCTAAGATCCAAGGAAGAACGATTCCTAAAGATGGCCCATCCCGATAGCCACATAGAACTTTGTCCAGTTTCTGCGCAACGGCCAGATATACAGGAATCTACACGGTTTGAAGATGAGTGCACCACTTCGAAAGTTTGTAGGAAATATCTTCGTTGGCAAATTCCCGCACACGCGCTCCAAGAATAACATCGATGACCATGTTTCCAACGTTCGTGCTTTGGACGACATCCTCAGCCAGACTGGTCGTACCGCCGACAGCTATGATCCAGTTGGGGTGTAGGGGTTCCAGTTAGGAGTAGCACCACACAGATAGCATTTGGTCGCTCCATTTGTCTCGTATATTAGGAATGCTCCTGTGGCCGCCTGTATCTGGTACCCAACTCTCACCTGTGGCTCCTCGAATTTTGGTTCTTCCCAGCGGCCACACCCCGGGCAACCGTCAAGACCGGCGGGCTAAACCGTGTGAGGGTCTCTGGTGTTGTGTGTGGCTCCACGCCCGGTAAGTCTGACTCCCGAACTTCTTACCTCCCCCCTTTTGAAAAGTCCTACGAGGAGGCGACAGCAACCCCGTAGGCGGCTCAGGCTAACTCGGGTCGTTCTCCCACTAAAAAATAAAACCGTAGCCCATAGTGGAGTTCGGCAGCCGTCTGGGAAGTCCGAGCAGCCCTCTTTAGGGACAGCACTGCTTGCCTCCTCGCGGAGGAAGGGGCTAGAAAATGTGCCCTAAAAAATTGCTGGTTCTCACGTCTTCTGCAGCCGGCCGCGGCTCGCAGATCGCAAACTACGCGGTCGTAAAACTCAAACAAACAACAATACCCCCGTTCCCATCCCCTCGCCATACTATCCAGGCAGCTCGGGTGAGTCCACTCACACTAGCATCCTGGAATGTTCGTTCCCTTTTAGACAATCCTATGAGCCACCGGCCGGATAGGAGGACGGCGCTAGTCGCTCAGGACATTGCTGCTCTCAGCGAGACCCGATTCTCTGAACAGGGTCAGTTGGAGGAGGTGGGTGCTGGTTACACCTTCTTCTGGAGTGACTGGCCAAAGGCAGAGCGACGCGAGGCTTGTGTCACCTTTGCCATCCGGAACGACATCGTGGGACGTCTGTCCTGTCTGCCTCAGGGTATCATTGATCGCCTGATGAGCCTCCGCCTGCCTCTTCGAGGAGACCAGTTTGCCACCAGCATCAGTGCCTACGCTCACCCAATGACGAGCTCTGGTGTGGCGAAGGACAAATTCTACGAGGACCTGCACGCCCTGCTGGAGACTGTGCCGAAGGTGGACAAGTTAATTGTCCTTGGTGAATTTAACGCCCGCGTCGGGACGGACCACGCTGCCTGGCAGAAAGTGCTGGGTCCCCACGGTCTCTTTAGCTGTAACGATAACGGCCTCCTTCTTCTGCGAAAGTGTGCGGAACACCGTCTTCTGCTGACCAACACCTTCTTCCGCCTTCCGACGGGAGAGAAGGCCACGTGGATGCACCCTCGGTCGCGGCGTTGGCACCTGCTGGACTATGTTCTCGTCCGGAGGCGAGAGCAACAGGACGTGCTGGTAACCAAGGCGATCCGTGATGCCGATGGTTGGACAGATCACTGCCTCGTCATCTCCCAGATGAGGCTCCGACTGCAACCCCGACGAAGGCCCCAAGGTAAGAGGCCGCCATGTAAGCTAAATACTCTTTTATTAAATTTGCCTGCTCACTGTTTTGATTACAACAACCAAATAACCGAGAAACTGTGGAACCTGCATGCTCCAGATACTAACGCCACCGTAGAGACAAGATGGTGCCAACTGCGAAATGTCATCCAATTCACCGGCACGCCTAAAAACCGGATTGGTTTGACGACAATGATGCTGACATCAGTAACTGTCTCGCGGAGTAGAATGGACTACACAAAGCCTTCATGGAGCTTCGGACTGACGCCACCAAAGCAGCCTTCTTTAGATGCCGGCGCCTTGTACGGCAACGGCTGCGGGAGATGCAGGATGCCTGGATGATCCGAAAGGCTGACGAAATTCAGGGGTATGCGGACCACAATGAAATGAAAAACTTATTCAAAGCCATCAAGGCCATCTACGGCCCTGTATCAAGGAGACCGCACCGCTACTCAGCTCTGACGGCACAACACTGCTGACAGAGAAATCGCAACTTCTGAAGCGCTGGGCTGAGCACTTCAGAAGTTTCCTTAATTGCTCATCAGCCATCTCCGATGCTGCCATTGACCGGCTCCCTCAAGTAGACACGAAAAATGTCCTGGATCTGCCGCCTTGCCTACCAGAAACCATCCGGGCTGTGCAGCAGATTTCCAGCGGTAAAGCACCGGGATCCGACGCAATCCCACCGGAAGTCTACAAGCACGGTGGGCCCCGTGTGAATGCAGAACTCAAAACACTCTTCCAGGAGATGTGGCGCCAAGGACAAGTTCCTCAGGATTTCAAAAACGCGACCATCGTCCATCCCTACAAATGGAAGGGGAACCGGCAACTCTGTGATAATTACAGAGGCATCTCGTTGCTCAACATCGCTGGGAAGATCTTCGCCCGTATCCTTCTCAATCGTCTGAACGGTCACCTAGACCAGGGCCTGCTCCCGGAAAGAGAATGTGGCTTCCGCCGAGACAGTGGAACAACCGACATGATCTTTGCCGCCCGCCAGCTACAAGAGAAGTGTCAGGAGATGCGAACTCACCTATACACTACCTTCGTGGATCTAACGAAAGCCTTTGACACGGTGAATCGTGACGGACTGTGGAAAGTCATGCAGAAATTCGGCTGTCCTGAGCGGTTCACGCACATGGTGTGTCAGCTTCATGACTGGATGACGGCGCGTGTCACTGACATCAGGACGGTATCCGAAGCATTCGCAGTGACCAACGGAGTGAAGCAGGGCTGCATACAGGCCCCCACCCTTCTTCAGTCTCATGTTCTCTTCTATGCTGATGGACGCCTACCGCGATGAGCAGCCTGGGATCCGCATCGTCTACAGAACTGACGGACACCTTCTCAACAGTCGGCGTATGCAGGCTTCAATGCGCGTGTATACGACTACAGTCCATGACTTGCTATTCGCGGACGATTGCGCCCTTAACTCCGTGACGGAGGAGGACATGCAAAGGAGTATAGCCCTCTTCGCTGCAGGCTGCGCCGATTTTGGATAAACAATCAGTACAGCCAAAACGGTTGTCATGCACCAGCCGCCACAAAGCGCGGAATACAATGCTCCTCGAATCAATGTCAACGGTGCTCATTTCAAAAATGTGGAAACCTTCGCTTATCTAGGAAGCACGATGTCGCGCAACACGAGAATCGATGACGAGGTTGCCCAATGGATCTCCAAAGCTAGTCAGGCCTTCGGCCGGTTGCAGGCCTCCGTGTGTAATTGCCACGGTATTCACCTGAACACCAAACTGAAGATGTACAAGGCCGTCGTCTTGACGACACTCCTTTACGGAGCGGAAGCCTGGACCGTCTACTCGAACCAAGCCAGGAAGCTGGATCACTTTCATCTCAGCTGCCTCCGCAGCATACTGAAGCTTAGATGGCAAGACAGGATCCCGGACACGGAAATCCTGGAGTTGACCGAAATCCTCAGCATTCACGCCATGCTGAGGCATGTGCAACTGCGATTGAGCGGACACCTGGTAAGAATTGCCGATGAGCGACTACCCAAACGACTTTTCTACGGAGATTTCGCTACGGGTGCTCGCCGACAAGGAGGTCAAAAACGACGCTACAAGGATACTGTGAAGAAATCGCTGAAGCAACTGCAAATCAATCCGGCGTCCTGGCAGGACGTCGCCCAGGATAGACCGGCATGGAGAAGATCCGTGAAGACTGGTTCAGCAATCTATAAGGCCAACTGGATCGCCGCCGCCAAGGCCAAAAAAGCGGCACGAAAGTCACCAGCGCCCCGGACCAACACCGCCAACACCGCCAATGCCCAGGCCCTGACAACATGCCCGCGCTGTCAACACATCTTCAGCGCGTGAAAAGGTTTGGTTATACATCTTCGGACGCAATGCACCAACATCCCAACAATTCCAACTTCTATGTCAAATTCTGCCAACCCTCCGTCAGACTCCCCGACCCTCACTCCTGGCATCAATTCCATTACTCCCACCACCATAGAGACCACATCCCAATACTCATCGCCTGTTACCCCCACCACCGCAACCACCACCGCCTTCGCCTTCACTACCACCACCATCAGCGATGGGGACTGTCTCCTAAACTGTCCACAATGCGACCGCATATTCACCTCACGCATCGGCCTGGTCAGTCACTTGCGAATCCATTGTACAGAGACTGGTGAACCAGCCCCTGGAGCACCAACACACAATAGAGATCGCCACCTCCACTGCCCTCACTATCCTCGCGCATTCACTCATCGCATGGGCCTATTCGGTCACATGCGCATCCATGAGAACGGAATTCACCACAATTCCGACAACACCGATTCACCATGCACACCATTCGCTCCTGCCATTCTTACGACCACTGCCACCCCCACTACCATGAATGACATCCCCCAGCCTCTACCAATTTCTCCTGCCCAAACTGCGCACGCAACTTCAACTCACACATCGGCCTGGTCAGTAACCTGTGAATCCATCGCACGGAGGCTGGTGAACCAGTGCCTGGGGCTCCGACATACAGTCGACGCACCCGCCTTCACTGCCCTCACTGCTCCCGCACATTTACACACCGCATGGGCCTATTCGGACACATGTGCCTCCACGACAACCTGTGGTAAACCACCGGAGGCTAAGCCACATCAGCGCACGACATCTACACTCATACATCGACAACACCCTCACAATCACCATTTACCAGAGTATATCACGGTTTCCTAGAAACCGTGGCTGGGAAGTCTGCCAATCTAACGCTTCCACCAGACCACGCCGTCGGCTCAGTGTATATGCTCTGTGTGTCGAGTGGCTGACCAGTGGACTGGGAGTCAGACGGCGATGGCTGCTCCATATCCCCTGAGTTTGGAAATCCTGGTGTGTGCGTTATGGAGGCCAGGTCATGCTGTGGCGCGCAAAGACAGGTACGCCGACCCGTCAGCCAAAGCGCCCACTCCCACATCAGGCAACTGACTGGCTCGGACAGTAGTCTGACTGTGGGGGAGGGAGAGAAAGCGGTCAACAGCTCAGCGCATTTTCCTCACTATAAACAATCTGACGCACTTGAAACTATCACGGTGCGCTAAAAGCCACGGCTTGGAAGGTTGCCAACTGACGGGATAACTCGGACCGCGTGGTCAGCCCAATGTGTGTTTTGTGTGGTGACAGACTGGCGGACTGAGACTCAGGCTGCAATTTCTCCTTCTTAATGTGGCCTTTATGGCATGCCCACTCCGTGGGATCCGCGCCAGGTGTAGTGGTACGCCCAGGGGCGGCTCCGGACGCACCCGCCACATGCGCCCTCTCCCATCTCTGGTCTTCTTGACTCTGTCAGGACACCGGACTCAGGTGGGGGAGGAGGATAGAGTGCGGTAGATGCAACGCAAATCTTCTATAACTTGAAACTAAATCACGCACAAGTCACCGTCCCTGCACCACCATTCCATGAAGCATACGCCGGACATTGTCGAAATCGACGGTTGAAATATCGAGATGTGTACCATGACACTGGTCATCTGAGATGCCACTGCGCGTCAGAAATAATATCGGGCGATCGGGTTATTGCAAGCTGATCGAAGTCTGAAGATTCATTTGCTTTTTGTCTGTAGATACGCCGGTGCCGACACACCTGACTGCTTCGGCTGTAAGTTCCACAAGCATTAGTGTGACATAGAAGGCACCAAGTCATTTGAGTTTATTCGGAGGCCAGAACCTAATCACTGTCTGGTATTCCAACCGGTATGCTAAAGAAAATACCGGGTTTTATCGGTCACGTGGCATTTTATGACGTAAGATATCACACACAATATCCTATAGTATTTAAGGTAGACTTGAGCCATTCATTCAAAGTTCGTCTTCTCCACTCATCGATGACAAAAAGTGAATTACGCCATAACTAGCAGATTCAGTAATGTATTCATCGCATGTACGTTATAGCATATGAAACAACGGATAGATAGATAGATAGGTTCGCCAAAAATATTTCGCATTCTGTCCTTTTTTGTCTAATGACACTCGGGTACATGCGCAAGCGCCACTGGGAGTTTTTAGTAAAAACCCTTGTCTTTTGCTTGCAACAACAATGTATATCTTTCTCGCCCAAATCAGTATTCACCGGAGCTCTGTTATGAAAGCTCTTCGGTCCCAGTCCTTCTTGGAAAAAATTTGGGCAGAAAACGTTGGGGCTCCTTGGTTATCACGTCTTGAGTGGAGAACCTCTGCCAGCTGCGAGATGGGCGAAGCCGGTCACAACCAAATTTCTCCCAAATAGAAGTGAATAGGGGAGGCCCACGTTCTTATTTCAAAGAAGGTGAAGGCCATCATCAGAGACTGAGGCAATGCAACAACAAATACAAACGAGCAGCCTTTTGGTTAAACCAAGACGAATAGCCGTAGAGATGGAGGCGCAGGGTGGGATGAGGAGGTTGCGTTCGCGATAATGCATGATCAACGCCATGCAACGGCGTGTTGACAGTGTGCGGTTTCGGCCGGGCGATTGGTGCATGTGATAACTCGGGAGTATATCAACATATTTGCCCAATGGTGTCGGTTCCAGACTTGCGTACCAAAACGAGTCACGTGGCAGATGCCCATTCTGTGACAGCATACATGGCAGCACGGTCGAGGGTTTTTCCGGCAGCGCAATCCAATTGTGCCATAGCCCGCCTCCGAACCTCAAGCTTTTACTATTGAATTCGGTTTTTGGCACCCCAGATTATAGTTTCTAGCCCTTTTCGCCATTTCTTCGCATTTCTTTACTACCTAACTTATTTCTTCTCTGTTTTTCCTGTTGTATTATTCACTAGCGCATTTCGTTTTAATTAGTAGATACCACTGGTTTTATTTATTACGATTTATCACCTAATTGCCTGGATTATTGTTTACGCATAAGCGCATTCGATTGCCTGTTTGGCCCTGTTAAAAGTGGTCTTGATGGAGTGGGATGTTAAACAGCATTATGTCAAATACTTGCCTAGGACACTTGGCACTCATCATGTCGGAGATAACAACAAATGGATACTAGAATAACGTACACTTATCAGGTTTTACCGCTAACTGTCCTCGCTGAGTCCGATAACAGGTTCAGGAATCCTACGAAGACACTGTAGCCTCTAATGGCCATGACAATTTGCGCATTCCTAAACAGAGCTACGCTGTAATGAGATCTCTGGTAATTTCACCACATCTCCTTATGGATTGCATTCTTCTTAGCATTACTTGACGTTGAGCATGAAGTGCGGGGTCTTCCCTTAAGGTTCAGTCATGGCCCACTTGATGAAATAAAATCAGGACCTAGCTGGGACACAATGAATTTGTGTTCATGGATTTTATTTCAGAGTCTTACTATACATATGGAGCATTGCTTAATTTTGTGTAAAGTATTTGCGTTATCTTAAGTGCCTGGTCGTGGCACTTTCGTCATTTGACTAGGCGCCTTCCAGAGAAGCGATTATGTGGTCAAGCCATCCCTCCTGTCGCTACTCCTAGCACATTATCTCTCAGTTCTCTTTGGGAAATGTGGGCGGGTAAAACAAAACCCTCTGAATTTGAATTCATGTCAAAATGTGAAAGCACTTGGGAATGGACTGGCACCCTTGCCGAAAAAACCCTTTTTTTCTCTAATTTACATTTCTCTACAGACGATGTATTTACCTATTTCTCTGCAGAAGTGCGGATGCCAAGAGCTCTTACCGCTGTGGCCCTTAATTCAACCACCATCCGTGTTACCTGGAAGGCATCAACTTCTTCACGTGAATTCCGATACCAATATCAGTTGCTTTTATAAAGCCAGTGCGGTCAGAATAGTTATAGGCTGGAGGCCACCGAGTCTGCATTAATCAAACTGCAGCCCTCCTTCTTGTACCATTTTGAAGAATGGATGCTTGATGAGAATGGCAAACCAGTCGGCTATGTGGCATCACTTCCACAGAAACGCTAGGCAGTGGTAAGTTGCAATTATTACCAATGATCCGTTTCATATTTGCTATGCGCCCGCACGGGGTTATATCATTCCAACGCCCATGTTCACCTGTCAAAAGCCAGAGAACATCCCCACTGTTGCTTCTCGTATGCGACGGCAGGTGCCGATGCGCCTTTTAGAAATTAATTTGTTGCATTTTAGCAAGACAGGACGTCAGACAAGTTGAGGATTTGTTGCGCAACCCACAATGCACCCGAACCTTTTTCAAGCATTTTAAATGTGATACACAGTTAACAAGACAGTCAGCGCAGGCCATACAACACATGTGTGTGAGTGCTAGAAATGATTCAAAAGACGACTTGGCGAGCATACGCGCTGCTTTCGATAACTTCTCTTCAGGCCAGTACAGTTATAGGGAAAGGTTGGAACGTAGTAGAAATTTAAAACATGAAATCGATAATATTCGTCCGTTTGTGGAATAAGAAACAGTATGATAAGCGGCAGTGAGTGTTTGGTAGAGCCGTTCCAGGGAAAGGGGAAGGACAGAGATGGCGCGGGAGAATGCATGCAGTTAAGCAGCCGTTGGGCAAGCTAAGTGCGGAGCTTGTTCGCGGTTCTTTTGTGCGCACAAGACCGGCTTCTTCAACCTAATGGCCGTCGCTTCAGCTGCTGCTAGTAGATGTTGACCCAGTGGCTTGGGGTAGTTTGGTGGGACCTTATAAATTACACGGAAAGCTTCGCTGGGGTCCACACTATGTCCGGTGTCAACAAGATGTGCAAGGATGGCGCTTTTTATGCTCCTGACTTCCCATTTGTTCAGCGATGTTGGGAGGTTTTCTCTTATTCTTTTGGATAGGCGTCGACTCGTTCGACTCGCCGCTGGCCCTGCAGAAGAGCAGGGGGGGTCGTGCACACTGAATGCGATTAGCTAGCTTCGGTTATGGCTTTTACTTCCTAAAATACACCCTAGATTCCACGTGACCGAAAGCGGACCGTGATTCCCTAATTTGTTAGCGTCGGCGAAGTTCTCAATCAAGCTGGGCAGCCCGTTTCCCTTCATCATCTCATGTAATGCTTTGCTTGCACTCGTCTCTGAGCATGATAGTGTTGAAATGTGATCGGAAACACTACACTATGCATTCACTTGTCGCATTTTTTGAAGATGTTGATCGATAGGAAATGCAATGGTGACGTCTATTTTGGCGATGACAAGTCTGAAAATGTTCGATCGCAAAGTGATCCCGAGGCCATAGGATAGCCACAAAGGCCCCTCTATTCTGAACGTCGCAGAATATAACGCGGGTTACGCTCTTTTCAAACCACCTGCGTGGCCGAATGCTGCATGACTACTTTTCTAGAATTTCGGTTGCGATTCCACCAACACCATGATATCCCAGGCGATTTATTCGATGCCCCGAAACTGGAGGAAAGTGTCATAAGATGCACTTCATTTTCCTCTATCTTAAGAAGGCATTCTCCCAAAGGAAAAGCGATAGCTTTTGGAAAAGCTTCCTGTACACCATAGAATTTTGAATTGGGAAGCCGCGGAAGCCGAAGCTAACAGAAATCCCACGTATTTGTGTCACGTGGCATTTCATGAGGTAAGCTTTCACTTCCAGTATCGCACAGTATTTAAGCCTGACATCTTTCCATAAAAGTAGAATTTACTTCGCATATTCACTACTGTCCTCAGTCATTTCCGTCCTTATCTGAACGAATGTATTTTTGAGGAAAATTTCTCTTCAATCGAGGTTGTTATGGTTAATGCACCATTCTCTTTAAGTTCATTGCCATTATCACACGTCCATTAATTGTGCATATCTGGTAACGGATTGTAATATCCTTAATAATGCCCTGTCTGACATTTCTCGATCACAATAATATTCGTTCGCACACAGCTGCAACTTTGAACTGCAACACTTTTGGCATTGGATCACCAGAGCGATAAAAGTTCTAGTTCCAGTGATTGCATCCCCTCATTCAGAAATCACTCCGCCTGCAAGCCCTCTTCGACTGCATGCTTATTCCTCACAGGAGGGAAATAACCGAAATTAAGCGGATAAGATGAACTTAAAGATGGGAGTAGATTGCAAATACGATGGTAGTTATTTGTCTGCTAGGAGAGAAGACATACAAAAATTAAACATTTTGGACACAGGTGAGGCTGCCCTATCATGTAATTATGCCGTCTTTCTTGCCATTTTTTAGAAACATTTGCCTCAGTTAATCAGAAAAAGTAGATGTGGTCGCTGGTACAAGAATCCTCATGGCCTGACATTTCGGATTATCCCTCGAAGCCATCACTATGGAACGTCAGAGTTACATTTTAGACCTTGAACGTGGGGACATCGCTGGAAATATTTCTCCTTTATCGGCTTCTGTTGAACAGCATAGTGAGCTTTCTAAATACACTGCGAACGACGTCATTGTGAAGATCAGTGTCGGTCGCATCTTACAGTGATTCCTGTACATTGAGATAATTATGTACTTTTCAGAAGAAATGTTTTGAACAAGCCAATGTAGGTTTTGTTAGCCTAGTGTAATATGCACTCCCTTTGTGTTAAAATACCATCGAAACATCCTCTACCACGAGGCATCTTATACGCAACCGGTTATCAGTGCATGTTTCAACTGGAGTTTTCTTCTACTAAATCTCTCCTCTACATGTGCACGTACGACATAGCCACGCATAGATTCCTGAAATAGGAATTATCAAACGCATGAACATTTTAGAATATGAGATAATGGCAGGTTAGCATAATCCAAGTTATCCGATGATGCTTGTACGCCCTAACGCTTCTTTCCCATTTTTTTCTACAGAAGTGCCGATTACAGAACATTTTACCGCCGTGGCTATAAACTCCACATGCATCCGTGTGATTTGGCAGAAACCACATCCTATGAACAACTACAGAAACCAGTACCATCTCACCATCTACGGTCACAGTTATACCAAAAGATATACAGTTCAGGAGACGGAGATCATCGTTAACTGTTTGGATACTTCCACCATTTACAACCTCACCATACAAGTCGTTTGGGCAAATGGCGCAATTGTTCCTGATGTTGCTGCCACCTCCGTGCAACATATTTCCACTGGTAATTTACAATTTCTAAGCGTATAGACACTTATTTATTCATGAACTTAGTACCTTCATGTTAGTGGCTGACAAAATGGCTCAGAATATGCCCATATATTCTATTTAAGGATAGACATGATTCAGCAATTAAAGCGCGTCTGTCAAGAGCATCTTTTAACTTCAAAGTTACAGGTGGTCTGTGAATGTTTTTCATATTCTCTTCACACACAGTTCAAAATAAACATCGTTTTGAAAAAAATGCTAATTCCTTGTGAGTCGGTGCGAGGCCAGCCTTCGTTCTGCGGGTCTCATGTTGCCAAGTATTCATTACTTCGAATGGTTTTTTTCAGTTCAATTTTAGTAAGAAAAAGAGAAGGGAATGCCTTTGAGATCTCTATTGGTTACAATGTGGCAAAGAAAACGTAGATGCATACGAAAATTGAAAAGACGTTGTTTCCATAATGACATGGGAAAAAAAGCAGCCGTCAGCTAGTCGTTAACATACACTTAAAAGACTACTCAATTATTGTGAGTAGTATAATTACACGTAATTCGACTATAAGGTGGCTTTTGATAAGCGCCGAGTGTGCGCATGAAGGAATTCGCGGTGGTAGTGAGAACTACATCCGCGGGCAGAGCGTTCCACGCTGAAAACACTGTGTTACTGAAGAAGTTCTTGCGTCCATCATTCCTTGTTTTACCTGTGCGTGGTTCTAAAGGGTGACCTCGCCAGGCTGGGTGTGTTAGTCAGAATGAAAAATCATCGGGAATAAAGAAACAGTGCAGGCCATTCATGATGCAAGAAGGCTTCCACGAAGTCCTACACTACGCAGTCAATACAGGATACGTTGGTTACGAACGCTGTCGAAGGCCTTTTGGAAGTCGATGTAGCTGGCATGCACCACTTTGTCTTTTGTCGCGTGCTTTGTTTCAGCGTGCAAGTGAGAAGAGCAGATTCGTAAGACAATACGCTAATTGTGTGCAGAATTTGACAAACACTTCAAGACATTTTACATACCTAAATTGTACATATTTAGCCAGCCGTTGCAGACGTTCAATGGGCGTTGGGATGAACACGCCTTCTGGATTAGCGAGATACGGCAAGTAGTAAAAGTCTAAATCAACGATCAGCGAATGACCAGTGGCGAGGATGAATTTCTTTTTGGATCGAAGCCAGTACTCTTGCCACAAACATCCTTCCGGACAGAATACAGAAGAAATTCGCTTTCTCTGAGGTCGCACATTTGAAAATAAATTGTAAAGGTCTGGATCCTTTCCCTGTAACGTAATTTCTTCCCTTCTGACGATTAATTTACATTTTTCTCTGCAGGAGCATCGCTTCCCAGAGCTCTCATCGCTGTGGCCCTGAATTCCACTACCATCCGTGTGACCTGGAAAGCACCAACTTTTTCCCTTAAATTCGGATACCGGTATGAGCTCAGTATCTCCAGTCAGAACAATGCAAGGTATATTCGGGTGAAGGAGACTGAGAGCACAATCACTGACCTGGAGCCAGCTACCTATTACCATGTCTTCTTACGAGTTATCGATGAGAAGGACATGCCCAAGGACGCTGCAGCATACACGTCCGTAGAAACGCCAGCCAGTGGTAATTTATCATTATTCCTAGTGATCCGTTGTATATTTGCTATGCACCCGTCGCGACTATATTATGCCACGCACTTGTTCGTCTGTCCAAAGCCAGAGAACATCTCCATTGTTTCCTGTCATATGCAACGGCAGGTGCCGATGCAAATTTCTGAATTTAAGTTGTTGCATTTTAGCAAGGCAGGATGTCAGACTAGTTAAAATTTTGTTGCGCAATAGCACAATGCCCCCGTAAAATTTCTAAAGCATTTTAGTTTTGATGCACAGTTAAAAAGACAGTCAGGGAAGGCCGTACAACACTGAGGTTCATGTGTGTGTGTGTGTGTGTTCTTGAAATGAGCCGCTAGCCCTGCAGAAGAGCAGGGGTTCTTGTACACTAGATTACAATAGCTTGGTTAGATTAAGGCTTTTACTTCCTAAATTTACCTCCTAGATTCCACGTGGTGGGAGGCGGAGCGTGTTTCGCTAATGGTCATCGTCGGCGAAGTTCTAAAGCGAGTTCGGCGGCCCTTTTCCCTAAATCTTCCCATATGCTCTTAAGTCTGCAGCCATCTGCAAGCGTGATAATGCTGAAAATGTGATTGAAAACTCTAGACTATGCATTCACGTGTCGTGTTGAGTAAAGACTTTGCATGGTACGAGATGCAATGTTGGCGCATAGTTTCTAGAGATGTCAAGCTTTAAAATCTACAGAATCAAGGGGATCCGTCAACCATAGGATAGACAGAGAAGGAGCCTCTATTCTGGAAGTCGCCGACCAATGGAACATAGCCAGTCCTCAAGAATCTCACGACAGAAAGGATAAATTTACACCGATTGCATATTTCATGTTTCGTAATGAAATGCTATTTTAAGCAGCCCGATGCCATCTTCCAGTTACTATATCGGTGTACGGCTTATGGTGCGAGTGGGGTTCCCTTTGGCGAGACAGCATACACTCTTGTTGCCACGCCATCACCGGTAATTTTCAATAAACACCCATCTGTACCTTAGTGTTTGCTAATGAACTGGCATTTTCATGTTCAAAACATTGTTTTCTACATCATAGCAACATTAATCTGCATTCTAACTTGCCTTTCTACCTCTTTGTCCACATAATTACCTGCCCGATGGAAAGCAACATTTGTGTTGTAGATTGTCATGTACGTTGGTAGACCTCGCTCCTCTTATAAGAATAGAGAAGCGTTTAAATTTCAGTTGCCATACTGCCTCAATTACAGGAGCAGATCTCTAGTTACTTTCAACTGCCTTTCACAACGTTCCTTGACATGTAGTAGTAAAAAAAGATAGAGGGTAAAAATTAATCCAAATCTGGGGTAGTCGCATGAAGTTCAATAATTAAGCACTAGTTAATTTAGTAATGCGATAGTTAGTCCGAAGGGGCCGTGAAATATGCTTTGGTAGGAACGGAAATTCTGTCGGCCGGTGTTCGAATTCTGACGAATTGTTTACGTCTTCCCTGCAGATGCGCTGGTGCCAAATAGATCTTACCGCTGTTGCCCTGAATTCCACCTCCATCCGAGTGACTTGGAAGGCACCAAGTTCTTCAAGTGACTTCGTTTACCGCTATCAGGTCACTATCAAGAATGAGGACACGGAGTTGAAACATCAGCTGGTGGAGACAGAATACACAGTAGCCGACCTGAAGCCCTCTTCCAGTTACCAGGTCACTGTACGGCTTCTTGATGCGAGTGGAGTTCCTTTCAGCGAGAAAGCGTACACCATCGTTGAAACGCCATCCACCGGTAATTTTCAATTAATACCCAGCATCTGCTTCATGTTTACAAGTGTTCTCTCACTTCCTCGCTCAAAACCTTGTTCAGTACATCAAAGCACCATTAATCTGCATTCTAACTTGCCTTCCTACCACTCCGTCTACATGATTACCTGCCAGATGGAAAGCAACATTTGTGTTATGGACTGTCATGTAGGCTGGCAGACCACGCTCCTCTTATAAGAACAGAAAAGAGTCTATATTTCAGTTGCGATACTGCCTCTATTACATTGCTGTTCTCTGGGTACTTTTAACAGCTTTTCGTGACGTTCATTGACGTTAAGAAATTTAAAGAAGACAGAGTCTGACAATTAATCCAAATCTGGGGATCTTCAAGTAAAGATCAGTAAAGCAGTACTTGTTAATTTAGTAATGCGATTGGTAGTCCAAAGAGGCCGTGAATTATGCTTTGGTATGAACGGATATTCTTTCGGCCAGTGTTCGAATTCTAACGAATTATTGACATCTTCCCTGCAGATGCGCTGGTGCCAATAGATCTTACCGCTGTTGCCCTGAATTCCACCTCCATCCGAGTGACTTGGAAGGCACCAAGTTCTTCAAGTGACTTCGTCTACCGATATCAGGTCACTATCAAGAATGAGGACACGGAGTTGAAACATGAGCTGGTGGAGACAGAATACACAGTAGCCGACCTGAAGCCCTCTTCCAGTTACCAGGTCACTGTACGGCTTCTTGATGCGAGTGGAGTTCCTTTCAGCGAGAAAGCGTACACCATCGTTGAAACGCCATCCACCGGTAATTTTCAATTAATACCCAGCATCTGCTTCATGTTTACAAGTGTTCTCGCACGTCCTCGTTCAATCATTGTTCTCTACATCACAGCACCATTAATCTGCATTCTAACTTGCCTTCCTACCACTCCGTCTACATGATTACCTGCCAGATGGAAAGCAACATTTGTGTTATGGACTGTCATGTAGGCTGGCAGACCTCGCTCCTCTTATTAGCATAGAAAAGAGTTTTTATTTCAGTTGCGATACTGCCTCTATTACATTGCTGTTCTCTGGGTACTTTTAACAGCTTTTCTTGACGTTCATTGACGTTAAGATGTTTAAAGAAGACAGAGTCTGACAATTAATCCAAATCTGGGGTCTTCAAGTAAAGATCAGTAAAGCAGTACTTGTTAATTTAGTAATGCGATTGGTAGTCCAAAGAGGCCGTGAATTATGCTTTGGTATGAACGTATATTCTTTCGGCCAGTGTTCGAATTCTGACGAATTATTGACATCTTCCCTGCAGATGCGCTGGTGCCAATAGATCTTACCGCTGTTGCCCTGAATTCCACCTCCATCCGAGTGACTTGGAAGGCACCAAGTTCTTCAAGTGACTTCGTCTACCGATATCAGGTCACTATCAAGAATGAGGACACGGAGTTGAAACATGAGCTGGTGGAGACAGAATACACAGTAGCCGACCTGAAGCCCTCTTCCAGTTACCAGGTCACTGTACGGCTTCTTGATGCGAGTGGAGTTCCTTTCAACGAGAAAGCGTACACCATCGTTGAAACGCCATCCACCGGTAATTTTCAATTAATAACCAGCATCTTCTTCATGTTTACAAGTGTTCTCGCACGTCCTCGTTCAATCATTGTTCTCTACATCACAGCACCATTAATCTGCATTCTAACTTGCCTTCCTACCACTCCGTCTACATGATTACCTGCCAGATGGAAAGCAACATTTGTGTTATGGACTTTCATGTAGGCTGGCAGACCACGCTCCTCTTATAAAAATAGAAAAGAGTCTATATTTCATTTGCTATACTGCCTCTATTACGCTGTAGTTCTCTTGATACTTTAAGCAGCTTTTCGTGACGTTCATTAACATTTATTTGTTTAAAGAAGACAGAGTCTGACAATTAATCCAAATCTGGGGTCTTCAATTAAAGATCAGTAATGCGGTACTTGTTAATTTAGTAATGCGATTGGTAGTTCAAAGAGGCCGTGAATTATGCTTTGGTATGAACGGATATTCTTTTGGCCAGTGTTCGAAGTCCTGACCGTCTACCGACCACCAAAAAGTGACTTCGAGGCTGACGCTCGCCTGTTAGAAGAGCTAGAAAGATTCGCATTGATCGTGCGTCCATGTACTTGGCAACGTACACCTCGCTTATCGACCCAACCTTGATTCCAAAAATACCAGTGAGTCAGCACGCAGATGTTTTTACAAATTTCGAACTGCAGCAAATAAAACGCTCTGGGTGTACACACGGGAAGTTTCACTTTTCATGCAAAAGAAAACTTAATTCTGAGTTGCGTCGTTTCTCTGAATTTAAGAGGCAAGGTAAGGGGTTTAGACTGAGGAGTGCGATAGTTTCACAGGTCAATCAGACAAATGCAGTATAAAATTTGTATCCACTCTATCGCCTAGGCACGGTATATGACAAAACATGCAGGCTTATAAAATGCAGAATAAGGCCAGGAAAAATGGTTAGGATCACACAGAAGAACGCGTATATAATAGTTACATCAATAGCGAAATAAGCACAATTTATGGTGCGCATGTCTGGGTCCGTATATTACAATGCGGCTTCAGGAGCCATGTAACAACTTTCCGAAAAGTAAATCTCTTGAGCGATCACCGTAGAGAAGAACGTGTTCAATTCTCTCCATATTGCCAGAAGCCACGTGTGTTTGTGCACTTGTATGGTAAATGCAAACATTTGAGATCTCTGTTAGCGCTGACATCCAAATGTGCGTGAAGTAGACTATTTCAATTCGGATGCAGAGCCTAAACTCTACACAAATAGTATGGAATGGCAAGTTGCGGTTGTCACACTGACCGTTGTCTGCTACGAACTTGTTCCAGCTTGGCACATTAAAATAATCAGCGTAAAGTGGACTGCTAGACACTCTGTTACGCCATTCGTGAAGCAATGCGTGCTTTAGCTGCAGTTTTCTACTCCCTATTCGCCTGTGCATGAGCCAAGACGGCAAAAGCCACGCATTGATACCTGCTATATCACGCATTATCCAGTTGCATGAAAAATGGTAAGAAATGAAATAAGGCTGGCTAGGAGGCAGTACAATTTTGGACGATGTTTGAAATTTCCTTACCGTCTACGGTCACGGTTATATAAGAAGGTTTACATTGCAGAAAACGAGGAACACCATCAATGGTGTGGATCCTTCTACTATTTTCAACCTCACTGTACAAGCTGTTTGGGCCAATGGCACACTTATTCCTGATGTCGCTTCCACTTCCATACAAATTACATCTCCTGGTAAGTTTAACTTTTCTGTACCTGAGCCCCCATTTGTTGACTTAATTAGCACATTCATGTTGGTTGCTGATTTAGGGTTTCCGGGAAGTAAACAGATTAAAGTAAACGTAGACTTGACCCATACATATCAATACCTCTTCTCTGCCATGGAAAAAATGTAATTTGTAGATGCTGTGTGATTAGTTTAAATTTGCGGACATACAGATCAACACTGGCACATAACGTTTGATAACACATGCGATACGTACAAAGAGGACACTGCTACGCTTAGTTTGGACAAACTAAGTCATGTTTCAATGGTTTGATTCATTATAAAGAACTAAGTTTTTGTCTGTCAGATTTTAGTACTCATCGGTCGTCAAAATGGTCTCGGTTCGGTCCTGACATGAAACCTACCTTGTGTGTTTGTTCGCTAGTGGCACCTCTTCGGGCCTGGAAATACGACAATAAACTTGGTGTTCATGAAATCCACAAATACGACACAATTACTGAACTTTATTTAGAACCATCCAATCAGTCAGAAACGCCTTTTTGAAGCCGCATGCTGGTTGAGTTATGGTGATCACGCCCGAGGTCAAATACGAAAGGCAATGACCACTGGTTTGCATATTCTGTGCCTAATCAAATTAGTCAGTCCCGTGGTAATAGCGTGGGTGATCAACACCTCCAACGGCATCGCGCGAAACTGCCGGGCCATTATCACACCAAAATCCAAATTGGATGATTAAATCACTATAATTAACGACGCGCACGTGGATGGCTCAATTCATAATCACACCAAAAAGGACCCCTGACATGGATCGTGAAATATGTTAGTTGTAAGACGCATGTGGTCATTTAGCCACTGAGTACTAAAATGACTGCGCAAATTTCGCCTCCATCACCCTTATCTTCCACTGTCTCTGCTGATGGCTTCAATTGAGAAACCGAAACGTCAGGCCGATAAGCTTCTTGTTCCATCTATCACATATCCTCCTACAGAAATTTCTCGATTTTAAGCCCAACACGACTGTAGATTCATATCTGCATGCCTATTGCTCCCTCGAAGAAAGTAGTGAATTTGCAGCAAGAGAAGAACTTACAGAATGGGGCAGATTACAATTATGATGATGCCTATTTGTCTGGTAGTATCCGTATCAGTATCAGTATGTTCGAGGGAGATAAAGGTGAGTTACCTTTGAATTCTCTTTTTGTACACGTGAGTTGTGGTATCAAAAAAATATTATCTCGAGATGTTGACAAGGTCAATTGATTTGAGCCAACTGGGTGTAACATAGTTGAAAAAGAGCAGACAGTGAAAAAGCTCCAGTGTCCAGCTGGGAACAGTGTCCAGCGGAGGGCAATTATGGGAGAGTGCGAGCCCTCGAATTCAAATACTAAGCATAAACAAATGTTACTCAAATATAGCTAGTAGTAGTATAAACACCTGATTTATGACGTGTCACTTGTAGCTTTCAGCTCGATTTGTAGCTCGCACAATTATATCGATCTAATTTTCGCTTAAAAGCCTCCAGGGATTCCTACATAACATCATACAGAGGAAGATTATTCCAAGCTTCGACAACTCTTTTGGAGAAAAGTACTTCCGAGTGTCTAGCCTAGCTCCAGTCACACGTAATTTGAGAGGTGCATATAAAAAGTAGGAACATTGGACACAGATGAGGCCGGCTGATGAACGTTCACCTATCATTAAAGGAAGTCACTCATCACGAACTATCTTGGAGCTCATTATCGAACACCGCCAGCAGCAGTAGAGTGGCTAGTAGTAGTAGTAGTAGAGGCATATCAGCAATGCCGACAAAGGCAAGGGAGACTTGAATGGCCATTTCTGCCTCATTAGCAATCAGCAGACAGTCATATTCAACCCCACGTTGTGCCCCACCCAAGACTGTCAAATCATGAAAAATTGCTTTTCTTGCCATTTTTCGAAAATTTTTTTTAAGTAAGTCAGAATATATAGATGCAATCTCTGGAACAAGAGCTTCTTGGTCTGACATTTCAGTTCCTCACTCGAACCCATCATGAGAGACAGTCGCAGAAAAGGCCAATACGGACACAGGGTGCAAAGTTTTTAAAGGATTCAGTCGCCAGGCCACTACACACCTAATATACTCAGCAGTGCTTTTGTCCATTGTGTCTGGGGGTGGGGTCATAGCTGATGTAAAGAGTACATTTAAATCCATACCTGAGTCATTACTTGCCCTGATTTCATAACGGTTATCGGTTCTAGGCATGAAGTTGACTGTTAATCACCTTTACTCTCACAACGTGGCTAGTAATTTTTGTTCAGGCAAAATCCCCGTGCAGAATATGGATTCAGATGGTCATCCCACATGTTATTTGAATGCGGACCAGAGAGTCATGAGTCAAAATGGTCTCGGTTCGGTCCTGACATGAAACCTACCTTGTGTGTTTGTTCGCTAGTGGCACCTCTTCGGACCTGGAAATACGACAATAAACTTGGTGTTCGTGAAATCCACAAATACTACACAAGTACTGAACTTTATCGAGAACCATCTGATCAGTCAGAAACGTCTTCGTGAAGCCGCATGCTGGTTGAGTCATGGTAATCAAGCCCGAGGTCAATCACCAAAGGCAATGACCACCGGTTCCCATATTCTGTGCCAAGGCATCGCCTGATCAGGGTAGTCATTCCCGTGGGGATAGCGCCAGTGATCAACACCTTCAACGGCATCGCGCTAAACTGCCGGACCATTATCACACCAAAAATCCAAATTGGATGATGAAATCACTATAATTAACGACGCGCACGTTGACGGCTATTTCATGATCGCATTAAAAAACGACCCCTAGCAGTCATCGTGAAATATGTTAATTGTAAGACGCATGTGACTGCGCACATTTCGCCTCCATCACCAATATCTGCAACATTCTCTGCTGATGGCTTCGAGTGAGAAACCGAAACGTCAGGCATATAAACATCTTGTTCCACCGATCACATATCCTCCTACAGAAATTTCTCGATTTTTAAGCCCAACACGACTGTAGATTCATATCTGCATGCCTATTCCTCACTCGAAGAATAGTAGTGAATTTACATCGAGAGATGAACTCACAGAAAGGGGCAGATTACAATTATGATGATGCCTATTTGTCTGGTAGTATCCGTATCAGCATCAGTATATTTGAGAGAGATATAGGTGAGTAACCTTTGAATTCTCTTTTTGTACATGCGAGTTGTGGTATCAAAAAAATCGTATCACGGGATGTTGACGAGGTCAATTGATATCTGCCAACTGGGTGGAACATAGTTCAAAAAGAGCATACAGGGACAAAAACTCCCAGTGATATTAAGGAGAAAAAAACTGTCGCCCTTGGGGCAGTGTCCAGCGGGGGGCATCGCAGAGGTCACCTGGATCATCAACAAAGTGCGGAAGATGCAGCCAGACACTCCCTTGCTGGTTGCAGCGTCCGCCGAGTGATTTCAAGGCAGAAATATTCGCCCAGATCATCCTCGGTCCATTGCGGTTCAAACCAGGGGAGAACGTTCTTAGACCGCATGGACTATGTCCACCAGGTTCGGCTGATGCGAACGCTTACGGTGTTTCCAAGGTGTGCCAATAGTTAAGCAGGGAAGACCTTGGGGACCTCCGAATGGGATTTATGGGAGAGTGCGAGCCCTCGAATGCAATAATAAACATAAACAAATGTTACTCAACTAAATAAATAAATGGTATCTTTAAGACCCAGAGAGCCCAATCCTTACAAACTTAGTATCGTAGTATAAATAAATACAAAGTGGATAATTGCTGCACTTTGTGAACACCCATATTAACAGCAGAAATAAATAATATGGTAGGCATATCCGAGTCAGAACGATTTGCCATTTTGTAAACAATAGTCAACAATCTTTGGCATATACGGTGAACTAGAAAAGAAGCAGTAAACAACTCCTACGGTTAAATCGGAGGCGGAGTTCTTTGAGCCGCCAATTTAAAAAAAACGAGGAGAAAAAACTGCTTCACTAAAAATTAATAGCTAGATGCAATGAGATAGAATTGTGATATTGCTAACAACGTATGAGAGTTCGGAACTCTCCTTGTCAGGTGAGAGATAATATAGCAGTCAGAGCTACTATTCATAAACACCAGTGGAGATGTGAGAAGAGGAACTCATCGTGGACAACAGGGTCAAAACGATTGCGGGACAGTAGAGGTCACGAGATCATCATCGAGATGCGACCTTGCTGACTGGCAGATGACGGCTTGTAAGCCAAAAATAGCCATTTTGGTCTCCCTTTTCTTTGTCGATTCCGCATTTTCAACATATGCTACACGTCGCTTTGCGACCACCTTTGAGGGTTCTAGTCTGATTTCCAGGAGAAACGGAACATAAATGTTCCTTAAGCAGATCGGTGAGCCACACACTATCATTATATTGCTGATTGCAACCGACAAAGCAAAAAGCCCGTGGCTGAATAAGAGAGCGTTTGACACAATTACCAAAAGTTTGCTGGTTCGAATCCCAGGTGTGCCACGCTTGGGATTGGGTATGTCTGGCTGATGACGGCTAATAAGCCAGAAATGGCCATTCCGGTCTCCGTTGTCTTTTTTGGTACAACATTATCAACATATGCTACACATCGCTATGAGACCGCCTGTGAGGGCTCTAGTCTTAGTTCCAGGGCAGAAGAGAACATAAGGATTCCTTAAGTAGATCAGTTAGCCACACACTATCATCATATTCCCGATCGCAACCGACAAAGCAACGAGCCTGTTGCTCAATTGTAGAACGATGACTCAATTACCAAAGGTCGCGTGTTCGAATCCCAGGTGTGCCACACTTGAGATTGGGTTTGACTGGCTGATGACGGCTAATATGCCAGAAATGGCCATTCCGGTCTCCCTTGTGTTATTCGGTTCCACATTATCAACAGATGCTTCTCGTCGCTATGCGACCGCCTGTGAGGGCTCTAGTCTGAGTTCCAGGGCACAACTTAAACATAAATGTTCCTAAAGCAGATCGGTGAGCTACACATTATCATCATATTCCCGATCGCAACCGACAAAGCAACGAGCCAGTGGCTCAATGGAAGAGCGTTCGACTCAATTACCAAAGGTTGCGGGTTCGAATCCCAGGTGTGCCACACTTGGGATTGGGTTTGACTTAATGATGACGGCTAATAAGCCAGAAATGGCCATTCCGGTCTCCCTTGTATTTGTCGGTTACATTCCATCATATGCTACACGTCGCTATTTGACCGCCTGTGAGGGCTGTAGTCTGAGGTCCAGGGCAGATCGGAAAATTAAAGTTCCTTAAGCAGATCGGTTAGCCACACACTATCATCATATTCCCGATCGCAACCGACAAAGCAACGAGCCCGTGGCTCAATGGTAGAGCGTTCGACTTAATTACAAAAGGTCGCGGGTTTGAATCCCAGGTGTGTCACACTTGGGATTGGGTATGACTGGCTGATGACTGCTAATAAGCCAGAAATGGCTATTCCGGTCTCCCTTGTCTTTGTCGGTTCCACATTATCAACATATGCTACACGTCAATATGCGACCGCCTGTGAGGGCTCTAGTCTGAGTTCCAGGGTAGAAGATAACAAAAGTGTTCCTTAAGCAGATCGATGAGCCACACACTATCATCATATTCCCGATCGCAACGGACAAAGCAGCGAGCCCGTAGCTCAATGGTAGAGCGTTTAACACAATTAACAAATGTCGCGGATTCGAATCACAGGTGTGCCACACTTGGGATTGGGTATGAATGGCTGATGATGGCGAATAAGCCAGAAATGGCTATTCCAGTTTCCCTTATATTGTCGGTTCCACATTCTCAAAATATGCTACACGTCACCCAAACCCCCACCACCACCAGGAATCCAAACAACAGCTGCACCAACCCTACCCACAAAGCATGCCCATGTTACAAACATAAACGATCTCACCAGCAGTGGAAACCTTACTGAATGCGTCCGAATGCATGACTGCACTCAAAAGGGGGCAGTTACACCCCGGGTTCCAAAACGGTGCACCCAAACTGCCTACCCACACAGCATGCCCATGTTACAAACATCAGCGATCCCACCAGTACTAGAACCTAACTGAACGCGTCCGAATGCATGACTGCACAAAGAAGAGGGCGGTTGCACCCCGGGTTCCAAAACGGTGCATCCGAACAGGAACAATAGCCTACGCCAGCCCCCCACGCAAGCCTCGTAGCACACTGGCGATAGTCCACGGTGTTTATGGTTATCTTCAGGTGAACAAGACAACCTACTCTAAGCTTTAAAGTACCTTGGGTTTATGCATTTATTTTGGGACTCGCCTATTGTGCCTCCACCGAACTGTCTATTTACCCATATTATGATTCAGTCTCCTACAATTTTAAGAAGCAGAGAAAAACGGTGCCTAGTTTGGCGTTCACTTATTCCTCAATTGTCAGTGTCCTTCTTTCGATAAATTAGCAGCGACACAAGCCATTATACGGTTTTTTCTAGAGCAAGAATATCGATTGTGCAAGTTGGTTTACAAAGGAAAAAATCAAACGTCATTACTCCTTGTCGAAAGTGAAAGCAATGTATTTGGGTAATAGGCCTTTTGTGACTATGCCACGCTGAACGTATTTTGTTTAGTGTTCCAGACGCACTTATACAGTCGATGCAACTTTACAACTGAGTTCCAGACTTCAGCGGTCAGTATCTGATGCTCAATGGTTGTCTTAAACACGAAACCGTGCTAGAAGGCGTCTGTCGGTCGTCGAGACGTTTTGACGTATGGAATCACTCGCCAACATATGAGGTCGGTGTGATATTGTGCTCGTCTAAGTTGCACATGCACCGGTTGACGAGGCCGCGCTAGGAACATTAGATGCGTTCGTTGGAGGAAGAATTTTACTGGCCTGACCTGATTCTCCAGTCCACACTCAATTAAAAAGCGTAGTGGCCTACTGACTCCATATTCTGTGCTGTAGTTTGACCGGACAACATTACTAGCACATGTCGAAAGTGTGGATGCCTACCAGTCAACGTGACAGCAAGCCAAATAGCCCAGTACTCTTCATGCTTTGAACCGCTAAAGGTGATGAAGTCAGGGCAAGTAATGACTCGGGTACGGATGGGCAGGTACTCATTGCATCAGCTTTGACCTCTACCGACACGATGGACACGAGCACTGCGGAGTATATTATGTGTGTAGTGGCCTGGCAACCGATCCCTATTAATACTAAGCAACTTGTGTCCCTATTGACCTTTTCTGCGACTGTCTCTCATGATGGCTTCGAGTGAGAAACCGAAACGTCAGTCCATTATACGTGGGGTTCCATCGATTGAAGCTTCTTCATCTGAGGAGAGGGCGGAAAGGGGCAGCTAGGGTCCACGCCGTGTTACTCTGTGGTGACGGCGTGCGTCCTTGGCTGTGAAGTGTGTTGATATTTTCGAGGAAAATTTTAATGTGCTCACACAATGCAAGTTGGCTTGCGCATACAAATCAAATTAATTCTGAGAAGCTCATGAAATTCATCATCCTCTTTTCCGCAAAATTTACCACCACACTGTTCCGACCATTTTGCAGAAGAACCAATTGCAAGAAATGTTACTGCCACAGCTCTGAACTCCACTTCTATCCGTGTGACCTGGAGGGAACCATGTCTTCTGTCCAGTGAACTCCGAACCCAGTATCTGCTTACCATATCCAACGTCACCTATGAGAATAGCTACCGACTGGAGAAGACAGAGGACACCCTAACTGACCTGAAGCCTTCTACTGTTTACAATTTCACCGTGCAAGTTGTCCTGGAAAGTGGCGCATCTGTTCGTACTGCCGCTTTCGTTTCCACTAAAACCCTACCACTTGTTATTTCAGGTTTGTCCCTCACCAAAATTTCCCTACAATTTTTACTCAAGCAGTTCATTCAAATTTTAGACCAACTGATCTGCCTGGCAGAATAAGTAAAACTACGTTCCACCTCGTATTTAACATCCCCATTCGTTTCTTCTTTTTCTTCTCAAGTGACGTTATTGCCCCCTACATAGATTTTAAGAGAATTTGCGATGACCGTACATAGTACAACAAGGAAAATTGTTGCATTTTTCAAAAACTCGATATTGTCAAATTGTAAAAATCAGGGAACAAACGCCTACGCACTACGGTAATATATGCAGTGTAGTTTCTTTCGCATGAAATGTTCATTGAAATTCAAAAATTGCCTTACGATTAGAAAATATTATTTAAGTTGTTTCCTTATATTGATTAGCGTACAACAGAATCGCCAGCTATTTCTATATGGCTTGAATGCCGCCTGCAAAACAACCTTTTCATCGACCGCCTGTAAATACTTCACTCTGTCAAAAATGTCTACTTAAGGTTTGTGCATTATTCAAATAAGTATGAAAGCTCTTATTAATTCCAGTACATTATCCAAATAAGCAGGAATAAAAACATTACTTATTGTAGTGATTTAGTAGCACATTACGTTTCTTTCCAACGCTATAATTTAAGCGAGTGAATATTTGGGTTTTGAAAAACACTATTAACTTCCGTTAAAAATGTGAACCCGATCAACTTTGCGCTACAAAGCAGCTTTTACACAGGGCTCACAAAATGTTGCAATTGATGCAGACTAAGTTATGGACTTAACAAGCAACATCAATCAATGTACAGATATGGCAGTTCGACCGTCGATTTCGACGAGGTCCACCGTAGGCTCCACACCAGGTGGTGCAGGGACGGTGACTTGCGCGTGAATTAGTTTTAAGTGATAGTAGCCTTGCACTGCAGCTACCGCACTCTCTCCTCCTCCCCCACCTGAGCCCTGTGTCAAGACAGAGTCAAGAAGACCGGAGATAGGAGAGGGCGCAGGTGGCTGGCGCGTCCGGAGCCGCCCCTGGGCGTGCCAACACACCTGGCTCGGATCCCACGGAGTGGGAGTGCCATAAAGGCCACATTAAGAAGGAGCCATTGCAACCTGACTCTCAGTCCGCCAGTCAGCCACTCCACACAAAACACACATTGGGCTGACCACGCGGTCCGAGTTATCCCGTCAGTTGGCAACCTTCCAAGCCACGGCTTTTAGCGCACCGTGATAGTTTCAAGCGCGGCAGATTGTTTATAGTGAGGAAATTACGCTGAGCTCTCGACCTCACTCTCTTCCCCACCCCCTCAATCAGACCACTATCCGAGCCGGTCAGTTGTCTGATGCCGAAGCGGGCGCAGCTGCTGGTGACCTCGTCTACGTGTACTACGTACACGACCTGGCCCCCCCAAACACAAGCACCAGGATTTCACACAATAGGGGGTTGAACGGCTTACATCTCACATGTGTGAGACAGCCAGAGGTCACGTTAAGAAGGAGCCATTGCAGCCTGACTCTCAGACCACTAGTCAGCCACTCCACACAACACACATTGGACTAACTGCGAGGTATGAGTGTAATTGTCGCTTGGCAACCTTCCAACCGCGGCGTTAACGTTACCGCACCTCTTCTGCTCCCCCACCTGAGCCCGGTCTCACGACACAGGCAAAAAGACCGGAGATGAGAGAGGTCGCAGGTGGCTGGCGCGGCCATAATATAGCGCACTATAGTTCCAAGCGCTTACCGCTGCTGAAGCATAAGCTGAAGCATAATTTTGTGGTGAATGTCTCTTTTGTCTCCTTATTTGGCAAAATATATGCAATGAAAAATGACAATGTTTCATTGGACAGACTATAAATGACTCACGCATATTTTTTCACCTTATTTGTAGGCGATGGGAACTGAAACGACATTGATTCTCCATAGGCGCATTCATTTTTCAGACTAAAGGTGTCGATGTGACTTGGAAAATTTTAAAAAAACAATCATACACTTCTAACTGGACACACATTCCTTATCATCTGCATTGTTATCACGTTTTTAACTATTGGAGTTATCTGTGTGCAGTAGACCTTACTGCAATTTTGCAAACTTCTATATCCTGTATCCGGTTCTCTCTTATCCCAGCCCATTCTATCCTGCTTGTCAGAATGACCGCTGCTATTTCCGCTTTCCTATAATAACTTGATTACAGGAATTTAATAGATTTTAAACGATTTTTTGTCCCATGGTTTAGCAGCTGTCCTCAGACGTTATAAAGCAAGTGGGATGCAAAATATACGTAAATAAGTTAATCAATCGATTGGAAGTTTATGATCTATAAAAGTAAAAGATCACCAACCAATCGGCCCTACTTCAATTAAAGTGACGACGGGCATGCCACGCAATCCAACAATGTAATATTCCCGATCAAAACCAGCAAGATAACGAGCCCGTGGCTCAGTGGTTAGAGCGTTGGAATTCTGATAAATAGGGCGAGCGTTCGAACCTCCGGTGGGACACCACACAGGATTGGGTATGGCTCATTGACTTCGATTAATAAGACTGAAACTACCATTTCGGTCTCGTCTCCTTTTTCTTTTTATATGTATATATATATATATATATATATATATATATATATATATATATATATATATATATATATATATATATATATATATATATATATAGCACAAATATGTTGCTAAGAGTGCAACAGGCAAGACGCAGAGAGCTGTTTCACGGTCATTACCGATCATCAGTACATCATATGCCGTGTGCAGTGAGGTACATAAACAAGCCAAACAAGTGCGTAACACTCACTAATGTGGTAAGGATCTCACTCGATCCCATATATCCGATCACTAGTTACTATATATATATATATATATATATTTAGAAGCAAAGACGTTCTTTGGGAAACAATAGGTAACTTTATTATGTAAATTTTCGACGCTGGCACCCCAGATCGTCGTCAGACTTGCGGTAAGTGTGCAAAAACAGTTCAAATTTAAGACGTGCCGGAAAATTCGATATTGCTTTGTCATTCCTGCCAATTGTTGTCATTGTGGGTGTATTTACATTTGGATTGGCTGTCGTTTCTTCCCGCTTTCTTTCAGGTAGTCGTACACATGGTCCAATTCGATGTTTCAATTGATGCATGAGTCATCTGAGAAAATGGCCTCTAAAAATTCTTGGCCTTTCTTAGATGGACAGGACAGAAGTGTGATTCTAACCACATCAATGAGTGTCATACGATTGTTTGACATGTATATATTCCTCACTGCACAAGGCATATGACGTACTGATGATCGTTTACGACCGTGAAACAGCTGTCTACGTCTTGCCTGTTGCACCTATAGCAACATACCTATAATATATATGTGGCATGTGTCTTAGGACACAACGTTCGTTTATCGCCAGTGGTTAGCTGGTGGGCGGACGTAATGGGATCAAGTGTGATCCTAACCACATCAGTGAGTGTCAAACGCTTGTTTGACATGTATATATTCCTCACTGCACAAGGCATATGACGTACTGATGATCGGTAGTTACCGTGAAACAAACTGTCTACGTCTTGCCTGTTGCACCTATAGCAACAAATCCTATAAATAATATGTGGCATGTGTCTTATTACACAACGTTCGTTTATCGCCAGTGGCATATATCTTATATCTTTATATCTTATATTCCCGATCGTAACTGGCAAGACCACGAGCTCGTGCCGCAGAGGGTAGAGCGTGCGACTTTTGCTAAAAGGTCACGAGTTTTAGCCTTAGGCACCGTATCGCAGATGGTTGTGTATGCCTGGCTGGCTGTTGACGGCTTAGAAGCCAGAAATGGCCATTCCAGACTCCCTTGTCTTTGACTGTTATGTTTTTCTACCATTATCATTAGCAGCCTTTCGGCTGCTGAAGTCATTCGAGAGTGAGCTCCAATGCACATCGAAATAAGCCAGTCCTGCAAGCAATCGCTGAGCGGCTGCTCTCCATAACTTATATTCCCGATCGGAACCGGCAAGAAAACAAACTCGTGGCGCAGCGGGAAGAGCGTGAAAATTTGCCCAACAGGTCAAGATTACGCAAGCCGCCTCAAGGCGGCTAATGATATAGAAAAAATAAATTTACCTTCAAAGACAAGGGAGACTGAAATGGCCATTTCTGGCTTTTAAGCCGAATGAAGGCAGAAAAAGCCCGAAACAGACTTTATCAATCTACCCATATTCTCTGTCGTGTCTTCTTTCTGCAATTATAACTTGACCGACTTCGGCCTGGTAATTGGTTGCCTGCTCGTGACCTTTGCCACCCATACGGAGGATTTTTGCTTCGGGAAGCCACTAGATCGGTGTGCGCCTATTCCTGTTTCAATATATATATATATATATATATGTATATATATATATATATATATATATATATATATATATATATAGTATATATATATATATATATATATATATATATATATATAGCACAAATATGTTGCTAAGAGTGCAACAGGCAAGACGCAGACAGCTGTTTCACGGTCATTACCGATCATCAGTACATCATATGCCTTGTGCAGTGAGGTACATAAACAATCCAAACGAGTGCGTAACACTCACTAATGTGGTAAGGATCTCACTCGATCCCATTTGTCCGCCCGCCAGTTACCTACCGGCGATAAACGAACGTTGTGTCATAGGACACATACCACATATATAGCACAAATATGTTGCTAAGAGTGCAACAGGCAAGACGCAGACAGCTGTTTCACGGTCATTACCGATCATCAGTACATCATATGCCTTGTGCAGTGAGGTACATAAACAATCCAAACGAGTGCGTAACACTCACTTATGTGGTAAGAATCTCACTCGATCCCATTTGTCCGCCCGCCAGTTAAATACCGGCGATAAACGAATTTTGTGTCATAGGACACATACCATATATATAGCACAAATATGTTGCTAAGAGTGCAACAGGCAAGACGCAGACAGCTGTTTCACGGTCATTACCGATCATCAGTACATCATATGCCTTGTGCAGTGAGGGTACATAAACAAAGCCAAACAAGTGCGTAACACTCACTAATGTGGTAAGGATCTCACTCGATCCCATTTTGTCCGCCCGCCAGTTAACTACCGGCGATAAACGAACGTTGTGTCATAGGACACATACCATATATATAGCACAAATATGTTGCTAAGAGTGCAACAGGCAAGACGCAGACAGCTGTTTCACGGTCATTACCGATCATCAGTACATCATATGCCTTGTGCGGTGAGGGTACATAAACAAGCCAAACAAGTGCGTAACACTCACTAATGTGGTAAGGATCTCACTCGATCCCATTTGTCCGCCCGCCAGTTAACTACCGGCGATAAACGAACGTTGTGTCATAGGACACATACCATATATATAGCACAAATATGTTGCTAAGAGTGCAACAGGCAAGACGCAGACAGCTGTTTCACGGTCATTACCGATCATCAGTACATCATATGCCTTGTGCAGTGAGGTACATAAACAAGCCAAACAAGTGCGTAACACTCACTTATGTGGTAGGGATCTCACTCGATCCCATTTGTCCGCCCGCCAGTTACCTACCGGCGATAAACGAACGTTTGTGTCATAGGACACATACCATATATATAGCACAAATATGTTGCTAAAGAGTGCAACAGGCAAGACGCAGACAGCTGTTTCACGGTCATTACCGATCATCAGTACATCATATGCCTTGTGCAGTGAGGTACATAAACAATCCAAACGAGTGCGTAACACTCACTAATGTGGTAAGGATCTCACTCGATCCCATTTGTCCGCCCGCCAGTTACCTACCGGCGATAAACGAACGTTGTGTCATAGGACACATACCATATATATAGCACAAATATGTTGCTAAGAGTGCAACAGGCAAGACGCAGACAGCTGTTTCACGGTCATTACCGATCATCAGTACATCATATGCCTTGTGCAGTGAGGTACATAAACAAGCCAAAGAAGTGCGTAACACTCGAGTCCTGTTTCCCAATCGAAACCGGCAAGACAACGATCTCTTGGCGCAATGGGTAGAGCGTTGGAGTTTTGCGCAACAAGGTCTTCAGATTGAGGCTCGGAAGCCGCAGCGCGTGGGGAGGTTTATGGCTGGCTGATGACGGCTAATAAGCCAGAAATGGCCATTCCAGTCTCCCTTGTTTTTGGTTGGTCATGTTATTCTGCCTATACATATAGCTGCCTTTCGGCTACTGGCTGGGCTTGTGAGTTAGCCTGAAGGCACAACGAGACGAGTGAGTCCTGTAAACGATCGGTGAGCGCTCTAATACCATTGTTAATATTCCTGATCGAAACAAGCAAGACAACGAGCTCGTGGCGGGGTGGATAGAGCGTTGCACGTCTGCCCAACAAGATCGCCAGTTCGAGGCTTGGCCGCAGCGACTGAGTTGTTTATGGCTGGCTGATGACGGCTAATATGCCAGAAATGGCCATTCAAGTCTCCCTTATCTTTTGCCAGTCAAGTTATTCTGCCTATATATGTATATATATATATGACGGCAAATAAGCCAGAAATAGCCATTTCAGTCTCCCTTGTCGTTTTCGGTCATGTTATTCTGCGTATATATATATATATATATATATATATATATATATATATATATATATATATATGACAAAGACGTTATACCGTACTTCCGACATAGATACTAGCTAAAAGCCCAGACACGTGTTTCACCGATGTTTCTGCTGCTGTGCGACACAGCAACGAGGGGTTCGGCTCCTCAGTGGGTCCCCCAGCGTTCTCTATGCGGTTTCTGGTATATGGACTACAGAGAATAATCGGGTAAATAATTTCTGAAATTATTAAATGCAGGACATGGAGTCAGGTGGTTCGGACTTGACTTTTTAGGGTCAGACCCGAAAGTCCGAACCACCTGACTCCATGTCCTGCACTTAATAATTCAGAAATTATTTACCCGATTATCTCTGGAGTCCATATACCCAGAAACCGCATAGAGAACGCTAGACTACTGAGACCGAACCCCTCGTTGCCGTGTCACACAGCAACAGAAACTATCGGCGAAAAAACGTGTCTGGGACTTTTAGCTAGTATCTATGTCGGAAAGTACGGTATAACGTCTTTTCATATAAGATTCATACTACTTGTAGTACTACTTGTTTGTAGAATGGGCATTACGTGGTTATTTCACAGTGGTTGATTGTCTTCGACTGAAATGTTCATTGAAATTTCGGGTCTGACCCTAAAAAGTCAAGTCCGAACCACCTGACTCCATGTCCTGCACTTAATAATTTCAGAAATTATTTACCCGATATATATATATATATATATATATATATATATATATATATGGATTGGAACATGCATGTTCCTTAAGCAGATCGGTGAGCCCCACACTATCATATATATATATATATATATATATATATATATATATAAGCCAAACAAGTGCGTAACACTCACTCATGTGGTAAGGATCTCACTCGATCCCATTTGTCCGCCCGCCAGTTACCTACCGGCGATAAACGAACGTTGTGTCATAGGACACATACCATATATATAGCACAAATATGTTGCTAAGAGTGCAACAGGCAAGACGCAGACAGCTGTTTCACGGTCATTACCGATCATCAGTACATCATATGCCTTGTGCGGTGAGGTACATAAACAAACCAAACAAGTGCGTAACACTCACTAATGTGGTAAGGATCTCACTCGATCCCATTTGTCCGCCCGCCGGTTAACTACCGGCGATAAACGAACGTTGTGTCATAGGACACATACCATATATATAGCACAAATATGTTGCTAAGAGTGCAACAGGCAAGACGCAGACAGCTGTTTCACGGTCATTACCGATCATCAGTACATCATATGCCTTGTGCGGTGAGGTACATAAACAAACCAAACAAGTGCGTAACACTCACTAATGTGGTAAGGATCTCACTCGATCCCATTTGTCCGCCCGCCAGTTAACTACCGGCGATAAACGAACGTTGTGTCATAGGACACATACCATATATATAGCACAAATATGTTGCTAAGAGTGCAACAGGCAAGACGCAGACAGCTGTTTCACGGTCATTACCGATCATCAGTACATCATATGCCTTGTGCGGTGAGGGTACATAAACAAGCCAAACAAGTGCGTAACACTCACTAATGTGGTAAGGATCTCACTCGATCCCCATTTTGTCCGCCCGCCAGTTACCTACCGGCGATAAACGAACGTTGTGTCATAGGACACATACCATATATATAGCACAAATATGTTGCTAAGAGTGCAACAGGCAAGACGCAGACAGCTGTTTTTGCGGAAAAATGGGATCGAGGTGAGATCCTTGCCGCGTGTACGAGTGTATGGCTTGTTTCATGATACCTCACTGCACAAAACATGCTGATCGCTGATGATCGGCTAATGTCGATGAAACAGCTTTAGTCTGCGATCTTCTGTTACACTCTGCTGTTGCTATGTTATTCTTATGGTATGTCCTGGAAAACTGCGCACAACAACCGGTCGTTGATCTGCTCGTGTCAAACGGCGGCTAGCGTAGTACGAAGATCGTGAAATCACCGATGAAGTGTTACGCGCCGCTGGTGGCGCCGTTTATACCTCACTGCACAAACGCCTCGATGATTACTGATGATCGGTATTTCGTGAAACAGCTATCTGCCTCTTACTATTACCCTCTTCATATTGTTATGTTATATATATATTTAATGTTCTATCTTTATTCATTCGATGGATCGTAGATCATTATAGTACTGTTGGCACTTGTTTATATTTACTCACTGCGCAAAACTATAATTTGATGTTAATATTTCGTCTTATATTATTATCTATAGTAATCTATATTTTAACGTTCGTTTATCTGTACAACTGTGAATCAGGATGTGAATAGGCCGAGGTATCAACCAGCCAGAGAAACGCTCGAAGCCTGGCATACCGTAAATTCTTCCATTAACCGCTGTATGATTCTCTGGCGACCTACCAGGCCTTACGAGTGCGACTCAATCAACATAATCGCAGGCAAGAAGTCAAACTGTTCGCGATCGCAAGCAAACTCATACCGAGCCAGAACACAGGCCTGGGTGGAACCTATGTCACACACCAACACATTCGATGGGATAAACGCGGAGAACGCAAACGAGAGACCTCCGGCTAGGCATGAACTTGGACGCAGGTGAACATAGTTTGCGCACAAACACCGATGATGGGCATCTCCAACCCGATAGGAACGGAAACACCGGCAACGACTCAGTAACACCGATGGGACTCGCACGGACAGAGCAAACGAGGGACGAAACAGATTGCGGGTTTGGGACAACAAACGTGGGCAATGCAGACGAGGTCAATGACACTTGCCATCCCGACACAGCCCCAGACGAGGCAATGGGGAAAAAGCACTGACCAGCAGGACAGCAGGACAGAGTGTAACTTCGTTTCGGTGTAACGGGTATCCGCTTAGTTTTGTAAAGAACTGCCTCCAGGCGCAAGGCACAACCGCAAGGTCCCACCCAAAACGGAGAAGTGGCACGAAAATCCTTCTCCTGCCTTATATGAAGGGGCCTCTGAGATAATCGCTCGGTAGTTGAATCGTCTTGACACGTCGCTCACAAGCCAGCATCCTCACTACGCACCACACTATCCCGAATAAAGGATCTCATCATCAACAAACCAACGCGTAATTTTATCGCATACCATGCGCGAGTGCTCTTGGTGGGCTTATATTGGGCATACGGGTCCGACGCCTGGGACACGCATCGTGACACACCCAGGCATGTCCGCCGCCGAGACCGCTGATGCTCGTCTTGCGCACGCACTCGAGTGACGATCATTGATCAATTGGGATGAAACTGAGACATCGCCATGGTCAGACTGCAAAAGTGAGCGAGGGAATTCCTCGAGGCCTGGTACTCTCTGTAGCGGGCGGTATCAACCGCCATGTTGACCTGGACATCCATTGCGAGGGTCTACGCTTTACGACTCACCGCCCCCATCCAAATGCCACATCAACTACCGGCAACCCAGCCACCCGAAATCCAACTGATCCCACCATCCACCCTCCCCTGCAGCACCGGGACCCGCAGTTGTTCCCCTCCCTTCCCCTAGCTCACAACCCAACATAACTCACCTTTACAAGCCAATGGTCTGTCGGCCCTGTCATGCCAGCCTGTCTAGTGCGACATTCTAACATTCACTTTTATTTATTTCGTCTGACGACGGGTTGGTGACCAGCTCGAAAAAATTCACGAGTACAACTCGCATTTTCCGAAGAACCCTTCCTCTCTTCTATTGTATCCGAGCTCGAGATCGTATACTATCTCTGGTCTACGTATATATATATATATATAGCTATATGGCACATTCACGACTCCTTTTAATAATTATCCGAAAGCATGTCTTTCTTCAGCTTCAGTTGGCTTATCGAGTCCCTTTGGTGAACCTCTTTGGCTTTCGTTGGACTGCTTCCATTGGCGGTTTATTGGCCGGAATTTCCATGGCGGTGGGGAGCCAGTTCAAGAGCATTGTAGGAGTCATTATCTTTTTTGGCTTCTTTTCTGGTGCGTCTTTTCACCCGTTACATATGGCTTGCTCCTGTGATTAAACAAATTTCTCTTTATAGCAGATACTCCGATTTTTATGAAGTTATTATCCTTGTACACACTCCTATGCGGTAAATAGTCTGCTGCAATGCAACCGACGCGCGCTTCCCACGCTACATTTGAAGTTAACGGGGCCATAATCTGCAGCAGACTTGAGAAGACAAACAATATTTCTTATCCATTGTAATGTTTTTTATAATTCTCTCCTTTAAACCTCTGACATCTAGAATATATAGAGATTAGGCGTACAAACTTTATCTGCGAGCGGTCGTTGACGAACGACTACTGATCGCTAACGGAACTAACTCGTCGCGTTCTGCCTTGGAGCTCACTCTCTTGCCCCGCCCAACCTATTGGTTAGAGCGTTGGATTTCTGATCAACAGGTCACATGTTCGAGCCCAAGGGTGGTTCACCACCTTGGGTTGGGTATGACTGACGGCTAATGTGCCAGCGATAGCCATTCCAGTCTCCCTTTTCTTTTTCGGCACTGTTCATCTAGCTTTTCTACTAATAGCCGCTTTGCGGCTGCCGTTGGGTCTCAAGAGTGAGCTACAAGGCAAAACGGGGCGAGTGCGTTCTGTTAGTGATCGATGAGCGTTCGTCAAATAATGTCAATATTCCCAGTTTAAACCGGCAAGCCAACGAACCCGTGACTTAATGTTTAGAGCGTTAGACTGCTGCTCAAAAGGTCGCGGGTTCGAGCCTCGGGTGGTGCACACCCTGGCGTTGGGTAAGACTGGCTGATGACGGCTAATAATCAAGAAATGATTGTTCTAGTCTCTCCTGTCTTTCTCGGCATTGTTCATCTGCCTTTCTACAAGTTTGTACAACGTTTGTTTTAATGTGATATTTTATACCTACTTAAATATTTAACTACCACTTATATTTTAATAGGCTTGGGTCTCGGAGCTGTCTGCATTTGCGCCATGGTGTCAGTGACCTACTATTTCGAAAAATACCGAGGGATATCCTCTGGAATAGCAGCTGCTGGCAACGGTGTGGGTTACATCCTAGTGCCTCTCATTCTCAGTACACTGATGGAATATATGGACTGGCGCAAGTCCGTGTTGGTTTATGGTCTAATCACCGCCTGCGTCTTCTTCGGTGCTGCCATCACTCTGCGACCTATTGAAGTTGACCTTCCCAGTCCAGACGAGATGGCTGAATTGGAAGAAAAGCAGTCACTTCTCCAACTGCCGGTCTCGCCAAGGTCTAGGCAAGTTTCGCTGGCATATGCGGATGTGGGAGCGGTCCTCAGAATGCTGGAAACCATTCAAGAGACAGATATGGAGGCCGGGCCGGCTGCTGAAGTAGTCCCGGACGACCTCCCAGATTCTGCCAAAAGCAATACCTCAGAACTAAAAAATTTCCCACAGAAAATGACCGCTCCCATTGATCCGGTATGTAAAGTCGCCAAAACTGAATTTTTCGTGCATATTTTCGCCATGAATTATGTTTCTGCAGAAGTAATTCTCTGATCATAGTCTAGAAGCAGATTTCAACGTCCACTTTAAAGCACAAAAAACATGATATTTGTTCAATTTAAAAATATTACCTAAGCTCTCTATTTTTCCATTCCATTTTGGCTCCATTTTGCATATTCTTGAATATACGAGCTTCTAATTTGTTAAAAGTAGCCTCTTAAGAGTTAAAAATGGACCTGCCCCGCAAAGGTCTCTCAATTTTAATGCTTAACTTATTTAATTTATGTCCAACTGCCAAATAGTTTCTCT